>CM075820.1:40006055-40048555 GCA_037975025.1 Excoecaria agallocha
ATTGCCCGGATATTGAACATTAAGTTTGAAGGTCATATTTCTAAACAAAGTTTGGATAAAATTCTTACATGGTACAATGATTTATTGCCTTCTGATCATAAAATGGTTGAGAATTTTTATAAAATAAAGAAGCTTATTCGGGGTCTTGGTTTGCCCGTTAAACAAATAAATTGTTGCAGGTTGGGATGATGTTGTTTTGGGGAGAAGATGTGGAATTGAAAGAGTGAAAATACTGTACACATTTCAATCCTAACAATTTAAATTTATTTTTAATTTCCTAATTAACCTTCGATGCCCTCTTATTACTATTTTTACTTTTGATTCTCTTATTCTTTTAACTTTTAACGTGAATTATAATTTAGTCCCAAAATTTAATTCTATCATGTAATTTACTAATTATAATGCTAATTTACCTTTTTGTACTCCTTATATCTTTTATTTTATTCCCCCCCCCTTCATTTATATTTTATTTCTTTATTGAGTGATAAATTATCATTTAGCCATTATTGACCTTATTTCTCTACATTTTCATTCTTTTTACCCTTAATTATCAAATATCACATTTTACCTTTGAATTTCTCTTTTAACTCTTCCAATTACTATTTGATCCTTAATAAAACTTATGTGTTTTTCTCACTTATTTCCCAATTAGGGTGAAAATTATAATTTAGTCCCAATACTCCCTTTTTAACACATATTTTATTATTTCTTACCAATTTTAATCCTTTTGCTTTCTTTTGGTCTTTATTCCATTTTAGTCCTAGAATTTACATTTTAATCATTATATTTTTCATATGTCATGGCAAATTATGGTTTGATCACTAAAACTTTCCCTTTATTAAATTTTTAGCTTTTGACCATTTTAACCTTTGTAACCACATCTTTAATGAAATTTTAGGGTTTTATCCCAAATGTTTTGCATAATTACATTTTTACCCCTTTTTAATCTCTTAACCATATTTTTCACTTTATTCATTATTTTAACACACATTTGACATCTTTTTATGTATAATTTACCATTTAGTCATTATTTTCTTATATAATTATATTTGTGCCCATAGTAGTACCTAGTGGAAAACCTTGAACCGGATATGTAGGATGAGGACTCCAATGGTCCAAAATGAACTGGATTGACCACTTAGTGTGAATTTACTACTCCAGAATGTTTGGAGGTGACTACTTGGTTTGATCAATGCCTCTAAAATGTGTTATGGTGACCACTTGGCATGATCAACGCCTCAACTATTAATCAAATGTGCCTATCTTCATGGGTATCATGGTATATGTCCTTATGATAAGCCATTACATCTTAAAATCTTAGATTACCCATTGTACACTAAGGGTAAATATTTTTAATCATCTTATGTCATATTATTACATAACTTTTATATTTATAATAAACATATGCAATATCATATAAATATGATGAAAACATGCCATTTTCACATTATATACTATTTGGCCATGTCATGTTCACATCCATTTATTGTGTTTTCTCACACATTATCATACTTTACACATTCTTATGATCGTTTCAAGCTTACATATGATGATACACCATTAAATTCTGTTAATATATATTTAGTTCACATATGAACATCGTTATGTTTACTTAGAGAATATTATGTACATTTATAATTTAATGTTCTAATCATTCACATTAGATTTGCTCATCATTATAATACTCATTTCATGTTAAGTATTCAATTAATTGTTAAATTATCAATTGATAAAACCATAGGTTATAATTCACCATTTAAAGTTCTATTGCTTCTTAGTTGTTTTCTTCCCTAATTATTATTCATTTTATGTTATTTCATCATTTTATTAAGTATCTTAATTTATTCCATCGTTTTGATCATTTATTATTTCCCATTCTTATACATTACTATTCGCCATTATTAGGTCATGTGTATATAAATTTTCTTAATTCATTTAAAACATTCTTGCCATGTTTTTCATGCATATTAAACATGAATCTACCTTTAAATTAATTTAATTCTTTATCTATCTTTAATTTTATTTACATATATAATATGTTCCACAACTAATGTACCATTACTAGTCATAGTTTTATGTATTTAACATTGTATATTTCATTATTCATCATCTAACTACATTAATCTATCATTAATTTAAATTAATGCCAATATTACTTAATTAATTCTTAAGGGAAATAATAGATTACATAACCAATGCATTATTTCTACCCATAAGTTCATTTAATTGACATCATATACCCTATTATTCATCATCCAATTTTATTATTTTTACCATTTATTTAAATTATAGTTCACATTTAACAATTTTTCTCTAAGTAACATGGTAGGATTTTAAACTAATTTCTCACTTTTATTCATTATTTCATACATTTTTTCATGCCAATTCAATTCTTTAACATTCAATTTTATTATTCTATCATTAATTTAATTTTATGCATTATTTGCTTTAAAATTAGGGTTTACATGAAATTAAATAGTTTAGATATCCATTTACCTATTTTCCAAGCTCTATCCATGATTTCTCATTCTTTTTCATCTTTTCCTTTCATTTCTCATTTGATTCCACTTGAATTTCCATAAACTCCACCTTGGCCAATTTATTCCATGATTCATTTCTTTAATTTTTTGAATTTTGCTCCAAACATTTCTCTTCACAATTCCAAGCACTTCCTTCACTTCAAATTTGAATTTTTTTTCTTGATTTTGGGGCTATTAAGAGATGATAAGAATTGTTCCAATTGATAGAGCATGAAAAATTATGGTAGAAGAGCTTGAATCAACTGAAAATGGTGGAATTTCACTAAATTTTTGGTTATATTTTTGGAGGGGAGGGAGAGCTGATTTCAAGTTCAAATTTTCTCCAGAATTTTTTGGGTTTTGGGTGAATATTATTCCCAAAAATCAGCTCTAAAATCAGTGGTTTAAAGGGTAGACAAATCAAATCACTTTATGTGGACATAATTATGCCACTTGTCAATTTCTCATTGGTTCATCCACTCTTATTTTATTTTTCCACCAAAAATATTCAAAAAATTCCTAAATATTATAATTAAGATACGTTCAAAATTTTCGATCAATTGAAGTTCATTTTTATAGATTTTAGGGCAATGAAACATCTTTGGCCTTTCCGAAAACTCAATTTTCAAAACCACCATAAATTGATTTTTCACCATTAAATAATCCTTCATAAACTTTCTTGTGAATTCATGTGTTTAGATAATTTTTTAGAGGTCTCTAGCCTTATTTTTAAGCCCAGGGACCAATTTTATCAGTCCAAAATCCAAACATTTAAAGTCGTCAGAAAAATTATTTTTAACTTCCACAAGTTAATTTAGGCTATTTATAATAGGTCTATTTGATCGGAATATTTTTTGGAGGTATGTGGAATATTTTCGAGCACGGTCAAACTTGTTGTCAACCTTATTATGGTTCAAAATAATTCATTGTTGTCTATTTTGAGGGCTTATCCGACCTTAATTTCACCTCAAATTATATCACAAGACTCAATTTAATCTGTTTTTCTAATATTACAACACATATAACATAAATTAGAAACTTTCCAAAAGGTCAATCATCCTTGTATTTCTCTCACTTGAACACATTTAACTTTAAAATTCTTATTTGATCTAATACATTAATACTAGTTTAATCACATCCAATATCACTCCAATGATATTAATCATAGTGTGAAAATACTATTCACAAAAATTTAAATTTTCTGCCATTACAATTCTCCTCTACTAGTAAAAATTTTGTTCTCAAAATTCACTTGCATCAAATGGCTAAAAACACTACTGTTTCATTATACTTTCTTATCCTAATATGATTTCCTACTTATTCCTCTAATCACATCAGAAAGGATAGGCTGTTTTACTTGCTAACCCTCTTAACTATGAATATTCTTGTCACATGTATATTTAATCATTTCACCTACTCCGATCTTAAGACTGTCTAAACCAGGCTCTGATACCACAAAATGTAATACCTATATATCGTGAATATCATAATGTAGTATCACAATGATTTTAGTACAGTACGCATACATAATATGGTCCTACTCATACATGTCACATAGAAAACACAAGACAATTATCTTCTCTATTGTGCAATTCCATCCAAGTCCAATGCCTATCTCGTTGAGTATCGATCTATCTCCCTCAAAACTTGCGCATAGTAAATATCAATGCACTAAGCATATAATGCTTAATGGTGGACACCAAACTTACAAATTTCACAATTATAGATATGTAGGCTTAAAATTTTTATTTTGTAAATATTATATAATGTTTTAGTTTGTTTAAATTGATTTATTTTATTTCCTTATTCTCCTATCTTTTTTTTTCCATTCCATTTATTGATTTTAACTAGCAGTATTATAAAATTGCCACTTTAACATGTTATGCATTTCTTGTTAATTGATTTCATATTTTGTACTTAGTCTACAATTGTTTTCATATCTTTCTTTATATATCAGTTTTCAATTCTTTACTTCATTTTTATTACTCATTGTTCAACTTGGTTCTCCTTATTAAGTTTTATTGTTGTCCCTATCGATTTCATTTCTCATAAATTAGACATTTGGCATTAATATATTTTTCATAACATAATTACTTTTCATCAATCTCATTTGACTTGCGATTGTCATTATCGTTTCGTTCTAATTTCTTCATATTATTTCCTTTTTAATCTTTAATTTTTATTTTTCTCATAGTGGTCGATTTCTATATTTCTATTGCAAGGATCATTAATCTAGTTCAACATATTATACTTGTCCTTTACTGACATTTCCATTTAGACACTAGTCTATATTTCAATATTCGGTTCAACTCATATGTCTCAAATCTTTTTCTTTTTCATATTTGTACAATTAAACTCCTGATCAAATTTTTAATCTACTATTTGTTTCTTGCTTGTTACTTTACGTTTAAATTGTTATTCGCCTTTCCTTGATTTATTATTTATATTTAATTAAATGTACAAATTTTAAATCTCTAGATCACGGTTTAATACTCATATACAATGACCCATAACATTTAATTTTCGCCTTAAGTTTTTGTGATCTTATTTCAGTTTATATTTTCATTTATGCCTTTATGTTGTTTTCCCAAATTATAAACTTTTATTCTTAACCATTTTAGTCACTTGTAAAATTACTACTCAAACTCATATGTTAGTTTTTTTTTCATTTATTTTCTTTTCATTATCTATGTAAATTATGCTAGTTTTTACATTTTATTTCTTCATCACTGTTTTTAATTTTTCCTAATTTCATTTTACATCCTTCCTTTGTAGTTTATTTATACTTAGTTACTCTCTTCAACTTGTTTATAATTTGAATTGTATCATATTATTAATTTTATAATTTCTCCCCTTTTCCTTTCATTTTATCTTCTCTTCTCCTTCTTATTTATATTTTATTTTCATAAAGTACTCACATAATGCTAAATTATATTTTAGTCCTTATTTCTTTTTTACTTAACACATTTTCAATCCTAACAATTTAAATTTATTTTTAATTTCCTAATTAACTTTTGATTCCCTCTTATTACTATTTTTACTTCTCATCCCTTACTCTTTAACTTTTAGTTTGAATTACATTTTTGTCCCCAAACTTTCATTCTATTATATGATTAACTAATTATAATGCTAATTTACCTTTATGCACTCCTTATATCTTTTATTTTAGTTTTAACCCCTATGTTTATATTTTATTTGCTTATGTAGTGATAAATTACCATTTTGCCTTATTGACCTTATTTCTTTACATTTTCATTCTTTTTACCCTTAATTATCAAATATCACATTTTATGTTAGAATTTCTCTTGTAACTCTTTAAATTACCATTTGATTTTTATTATCCTTTACTTATGTCTTTCTTTCACTTATTTCTTAATTAGGGTGAAAATTACAATTTAGTCTCTAAACTCCCTTTTGAAAACGTATTTGGTGATTTGTTACTAATTTTACTCCTTTTGCTTTATTTTGGTCTTTACAGTATTTTAGCCCCAAAATTTCCATTTTAGTCATTATATTTTCCTATGGTATGGCAAATTACGGTTTGGTATGTGAACCTTTCCCTTAAGTACATTTTTAGCCTTTTGACCATTTTAACCTTTATAACCACATTTTAATGCAATTTTACTATTTTGTCCCTAATTTCTCATGTATTTACATTTTTACCTCTTTTTAATCACTTAACTAAATTTTTCACTTTAATCACTATTTTAACACACATTTGACATATTTTTATGCATAATTTAGTATTTAGTCTTTATTTTCTTTTATAATTATATTTTTTCCCATAATAGTGCCAAGTGGAAACCCTAAAATCAAATGTGCAAGTTAAGGACTCCAATGGTCCAAAATGAACTAGAGTGACCACTTGGCTTGAATCTACTACTCTAGAATGTGTGGAGGTAACCACTTGGCATGATCAACACCTCTAAAATGTCTTGAGGTGACCACTTGACATGATTAATGCCTCAACTGTCAATCTAATGTGCTTATCATAATTGGTACCATGGTATATGTCCTCATGGCTAGCCATTATATCCTAAAATCCTAGATTACCCACTGTACACTAAGGGCAAATATTTTTAATCATTTTATGTCATACTATTACATAACTTTTCATACCATTCACATTCTGCCAAAATTTTTATTTGTTCACTTCTTATTCATTCATACTTGACATGCATATATTCACATTAAACATCTTCAATATCATTTAAATATGATGAAAACATACTATTTTCACATTTTATACTATTCGGCCATGTCATATTGACATCTATTCATTGTTTTTTCTCACACGTTATTATACTTTATAGATTCTCATGATCATTTCAAGCTTTCATATGATGATACACCATTAAATTCCATTAATATATATTCAGTTCACATATAAACATCATTATGTGCTCTTAGTCAGTATTATGTACAATTATAATTTAATGTTCTAATCATTCACATTAGATTTATTCATCATTATAATACTCATTTCATGTTAAGTATCCAATTAATTATCAAATTATCACTTCATAAATCTTAGGTTATCATTCAGCCATTTAAAGTTCTATTTCTTCTTGGTTGTTTTCTTCCCTAATCATTATTCATTTCATGTTATTTTATCACTTTATCAAGGCATCTTAATTTGTTCCATTATTTTCATAATTTATTCTTTCCCATTCTTATACTTTTCTATTCGGCCATCATTAAGTCATGTGTATATAAATTTGTTTAATTCATTTAACACATTCATACCATGCTTTTCATGCATATTAAACATGAATCTACCTTTAAATTAATTTAATTCTTTTATTAAACTAAATTTCATTTGCTTAAATAATAAGTTCCATAAATAATGTACCAATTCTAGTCATAGTTTCCTATATTTAACATCATATATTTCATTATTCATCATCTAATTACGTTAATCAATCATTAATTTGAATTAATGCCAACATTACTTAATTAATTCTTAAGGGACATTATTGATTACTTAAGTAATGCATTATCTCTACCCATAATTTCATTCAATTGACATCATATACTCTATTATTCAACATTCAATTTTATTATTGTTAGCATTTATTTGAATTATAATTCAAATTTAACAATTTTTCTCTAAGTAACATAATAGAATTTTAAACTAATTTCTCACTTTTATTCATTCTTTCATACAATTTTTCATGCCAATTAATTTCTATAACATTCAATTTCATTATATTTCCATTAATTTAAATTTAATTATTATTTGCATAAAAAAACCCCAAAGCACACATAATTAGGGTTTACATTAAATTAGTTAGTTTAGGTATCCACTTACCCATTTTTCAAGCTCTATCCATGATTTTTCCTCCTTTTTAATCTTTTACTTTAATTATTCCTTTGATTCCACTTGAATTTCCAGAAACTCCACCTTGGTTGACTTCTTCTATAATTCATTTCTTTAATTTTTTTTGAATTTTGCTCTAAACCTTTCTCTTCACAATTCCATACACTTCCTCCACCTCAAATTTGATTTTTTTTCTTAATTTTAGGGTTGCTAAGAGATTATAGGAATGGTTCTAATTGATAGAGCATGAAAAATTATGGTGAAAGATCTTGAATCAAGTGAAAATGGTTGAATTTCACTATGTTTTAGGTTATATTTTTAAAGGAGAGAGAGCTGCTTCCTAGTATGATTTTTGTCCAGAATTTGTTTTTCTTTTATTTCGGGTGAATATTCTGCCCAAAAATCAATGGTTTGAAGGGTAGACAAATAAACCACTTTATATGGACATAATTGTGCAACTTGACAATTTTTCATTGGCTCATCCATCCTTATTTTATTTTTCTACCAAAATTATTTTGAAAATTCCTAAATTTTATAATTAAATTTTTTTAAAAATTTTAAATCTATCGGAGTTTGTTTTGATAGGTTTCAGCACATAAAAACATCTTCAGTTGGTTCTAAAACTCAATTTTTAAAATTACAATAAAATTTATTTTTCACCATCAAATAATCCTCCATAATATTTCTAGTGAATCAATGTGTTCAGCTAATGTTTCAAAGGTCTCTAGCATTATTTTTAAGCCTAGGGACAAAATTTAACGATCTGAAACACAAAAATTTTAAGTGGTAAAAAAAATATTTTTCACTTCCAAAAACTAATTTAGGCTATTTTTAATAGGTTTATATGAACGAAATAATTTTTGGAGGTATGTGAAATATTTTCGAACACGGTCAACCTTATTACGGTTCAAGAAAATTCTTCGTTGTCTATTTTAAGGGGTTATCCAACCTCAATTTCACCTCAAATTATACCACTAGACTCAATTTAATCCATTTTTTTCATATTATACAACATATATGATGCAAGTTAGAAACTTTCGAGAAGGTCACCCATCCTAATATTTCTCTCACGCGAACACATTGAACTTCATAATTCTTATGGGATCTAATATATTAATACTAGTATACTCACATCCGATATCAGTCCCGCGATATTATTCACGGTCCAAAAAATACTATTCAAAAAAATTGAATTTTTCGGCCATTAATATTCTCCCCCACTAATAAAAATTTTGTCTTCAAAATTGGCTCGCATCAAATGGCTGAAAACACTACTGTTTTACTATAATTCTTTATCCTAATATTATTTCCTACTTTTTCCTCTATTCACATAAGAAAGGACAGGCTGTTTTACTTGCTAACCATCTCAACTATTAATATCCTTGTGGCATATATATTTAATCATTTTACCCACTTCGATCTTTGGACCGTCTAAAAATCGGGCTCCGTTACCATAAAATATAACAACTATATATCGTGAATATCACAATGTAGTATAACAGTGATTTTATTACAATACACATACATATTACTATTCTACTCATACATGCCCATACAAAACAAAAGAAAATTATCTTCTTTGTTGCACAACTCCATCTAAGTCCAATCCTATCCCTTCGAGTATCAATCCATCTCTCTCGAAATCTGTGTGCAGTAAATATCTACGTAGTAAGCATATAAATCTCAGTGGTGGAAACCCAACTAGCAAAGTTCACAGTCAAAGATATATAGGCTTAAATTTTTTTTCTAAATATTATCTAATGTCCTAATTTGTTTGAATTGATTTATTTTATTTTCTTATTCTTCTATCTCTTTTTTTTCTATTCAATTTGTTGATTTTAACTAGCAGTATTATCAATTTGCCAGTTTAACATGCTACGCGTTTCTAGTCAATTGATTTCATATTTTATACTTAGTCTACAATTGGTCTCATATCTTGGTTTTCAATTCTTTACTTCATTTTTCTTACTCATTGTACAACTTGGTTTTCCTTATTTAGTTTTACTGTTGTCCCCATTGAATTTCATTTCTCCTAAATCAGACATTTGTCTTTAAGACATTTTTCATAACATAATTACTTTTCATCAATCTCATTTGACTTTTGATTATCATTATCATTTTGTCCCAATTTCTTTATATTATTTCATTTTTAATCCTTACTTTTGATTTTTGTCATATCGATCGATTTCTATATTTTTATTTCCAAGATCACTAATCTAGTTCAACATCTTATGCTTGTCCTCTATCGATCGATTTCTATTTTGTTTCAAAGATCATTAATCTAGTTTAACTTTTTATACTTGTCCTTTATAGACATTTCCATTTGGACTTTAGTCTATATTTTAATATTCGATCCAACTTTTATGTCTCGAATCTTTTTCTTTGTCATATTTGTATGATTAAACTCTTAATCAAATTTTTAATCTAATATTTATTTCTCGCTTGTTACATTACTTTTAAATTGTTATTCTTCTTTGCTTGATTCATTATTTATATTTAACTATTCGTACAAATTTTAAATCTTTAGCTCGGGGTTTAATGCTCATATACAATGACCCATGATATTTAATTTCATCTTTAGGTTTTGTGATCTTATTTCAATTTACATTTTCCTTTATGCCTTTATCCTTAAATTTATTTAGATTTCCTTGTTCTATCAAATTAAGTCACAAACTTGTTTTCCCAAATTATAAAATTTGGTTCTTAACTCTTTTACTCACTTATAAAATTTATATTGAAACTCATACATCATTTTATTTTTTTCCCATTAATTTTCCTTTCTTTATCATTGATAATTATGCTAGTTTCTACATTCTATTTCTTCATCATTGTTTTTTATTTTTCCTAATTGCATTCTACATCTTTCCTTTGTTTTTTATTTATACTTAGTTACTCTCTTCCACTTGGTTATAATTCAAACTGCATCATATTATTAATTTTATAATTTCTCCCCTTTTCCTTTCATTTTATCTTCTCTTCTCCTTCCAATTTAAATTTTAATTTCATAGTGTATTCGCATAATTATAAATTACATTTTACTCCTTATTGCTTCTTTACTTTACAAATTTTCAATCCTAACAACTTAAGTATATTTTTAATTTCCTAACTAACTTTTGGTTCGCTTTTATTGCTATTTTACTTCTCATTCTCTTGTTCTTTAACTTTTAACGTGAATTACATTTTAGTCCTTTAACTTTCATTCTATCATATGATTTACTGATTATAATGTTAGTTTACCTTTTTGCATGCCTTATAGATTTTATTTCAGTGTCACCCCTTCGTTTATATTTTATTTCTTTATGCAGTGATAAATTACTATTTAGCCCTTATTGATCTTATTTCTCTACATTTTCATTCTTTTTAGGCTTAATATATAACTGGCCCCTTGAAGTTGTACACTTTTGTCATCCCAGCCCTTAAACTTACATGTTTTCTAGTTAAGCACTTATAGTTGTTTTTTAACAACATTAAATGCCTTATGCTGATAGGACGTCTAATGTGGCATAAATACAGCTGATGTGGCATTTGTGTGTGTTTAACACATATTATAGGAGTGTGAAACACCCATTTCCCATTTGATTAGAAATTGATGATTACAATGGAAAAAGAAAACCTTCATCTTCTTCATTCTTCCTCCTGAATGATAGACTTCCCACTAAGGAACAACCAAAACATAATTAAAATGCAAAATCAACCTAGACACAATTAAAAAGCAAAATCAATCCCACTAAGGAACAACCAAAACTATAATGTAATAATTAAAATTAAATTTTTTTTCCATTCAGCAATCTGTTTCATAATTAAAATGATGATGATGATGACTTGTTCTTCAAATTTTTCCCATTCGTATATCTATTTCTTGAAATCTTCTTCTACCATCATATCAATGGTGTTTGATTCCACTTATTCATGTTTGTTGGGATTTTTCTTGTTTTTATTTTACTAAGTTATTCCATTATTAAATCTTCCATGATCTATTCCTTGTCTAATTCTTCTTCATAAACATTATCTTCCTCACATTCTTATTCCTTTTCTTCCTCTTGCATTCTTTTCCTAGTTCAATTAGATCTAACTTTTCTAGTTTCTCAAATCTTTTTAGTTTTTGCAATAGCGACTACTTAGCTCTTGCAAATATTACACATTTTATCAATTATACATTCACTCTTTAATTGTTTATTGATTATTATAGAGCTAATGATAAAAAACAAAATCTAAATAGTAAAATTAGTAATTTTTCATGATTCTTATAAGCTTTAGATTAATACCTTCCAATTTAGTTGAATCTCCTCATCGAAATTCTACTTTGACTATCTATAAAACCCAAAATTGCTCCTCAAATTCAAGTGCAAAACAATGGCTATCCTTGATTTTAAACCCCCAATTCCATATGTTGCGCTTCTTCTTCCATCTTTATCCAGAAGCTTTTTAGTTTAAGTTGGATCAGCAACAACCTAAAAAAAATTATATTATAGATTTAAGTTAAACAACAGATACCCGATTTAACCCCCAAAACTAAGGGATCGTTCACCTCAAATGAGGAAACGTCTAAACTTTAGCATTTTAGGGTCAAAAATAGGTTAAGGTTCCTCGCTCAGGCCGACGGTCGCTTTATGATAGGAAGGAGACTTAACTCAACTTGCCAAATCATAAACCTCAAAAGGCATGATATGGCATGCCTAAGTATCCCTATCTCATCACTAACGATCGATAGCCAAGAGGCAACTCGTTAGGCACCACAAGGCTAATAATAAGGAGTTATCACCTAATAGGACATTGGGAAAAAAGGATGTTCTGACCTTGTAAGGCTAAAAACCCAAAGAGGGTTCAGAACTTTGCTCTTATTTTTACCCTTGATAAATGCAACATAATGGCTTTCAGATTAATCATGTTATCCTTATTCTTTCATCCAAGATTAGAGCAAATATACAAATTAAAGGCGCACCCAATTACATAAGAAAGCAGTAGATCATGTGTAATGGCCTCAATATCGGGTCAGCCATGAACAGTACTTTTCGATAGTGAATAGTGCTTTTCGGGCCCGAAAGGATACCCAAAAGTCAAAAATATTTTATTGGACCATCGGAAAGTATTGATCATAGTGAGTCCGGGGTTGAAATTTGAAGTGAAATTGAGGTCAAATAGGCCTCCAAAAGTCAAAAAATACGAAATAGGTAGCGAGTCAATTTTCTTGATAGAGAAGGTGACTTGATTTTGCGTAAATTATTAAAAATAGTAAATGAACTCAGAAAATTATCAAATTTGCTTGTCTACGTGAAATTTTATGTAAAATATTTTAGTGATAAGAATGGAATTTTTCGGTGACACCAGCAGTTATCGAATTGGACTGATAAGTTTGAATCGGACCGATAACGGACTCCGATTGAGCCGAAAATTTATGCACTAGCTATTTTTGACATGATAAAATTGATGGAATTATTTTTGAAGTAAATTGAAGTGAGGAAGATAGAGGAATTGGTTTGGGCCTTAAATAGCCTAAAATGGGCTTTAATTTTTATTGGGCTAAGCCTATTGTTTAAGCCAACTTTTGGGCCCAATGAGAGGTATTTATAGGGATAAAATCTGGAGAATTTTCCAGACTTTGCCAGCTCTCTCTTCCTCTCCTTGTGTTGGCCGAACCATAGCTCTCTACCTTCTCTCTTTGATTTTTCTTCTTTTACTTCCAGTATCAAAACTAAAGTTCCATCTCTCTAGATCACCCTAGTAACCTCAATCAAATGGTTTGAGCAAAGGAAGGCTAGAAATTAAGTCGATAAAGAAAATAGTGTAAGTTAGAATTTGAGAAATTTATGGGTTTAAATTAATTCTTTAGTATTTTTCCATGGATTTTAAGGTGTAGTTTATGATTATGAGCTTGAATTTTGATTTTAGAACAAAAAAATAAGAAAACTAAGCTTGTTTGGGCCGGCCATGGTAGGTGTGGAAGGTGAAGGAAAAGTTTCAAAGGATAAGGGCAAAAAGAAGGAAGTCTAGGCACTCTTGAACAAGATAAATTGGTATGTGGCTAATAAATCTAAGTATTTTCTATTTTATTGAATTAATTTCTTTTATGTATTTGAAAAACAAAATTGCTAAATTGTTTAATTAATTAAATTGAGATAGAGTAAATGAAATTGGGACATAATTAATACTATGTGTAAACACCCTAATTCCTTTACCATGAATAACCATCATTCATCATCATCATCATAAACCTAGTAAAGTCAGGCGAAAATAATGATAATAATAGAACAGGCCATAATTACATGCCACAATAAAAATAATTAAGCTTATAATTAAATAATTATACTCAACCATAGCACGGGATAACATATGAGTCTATTATAATGATCGTATCACAATGGACATATTGGGGAAGTCCTCAACCTAATAATAAAACCATGCTTACCAACGTCTAGAGCATTCTGTAAATTATCTTATCTCAGAACTTGTCAAATTACTATTATAAGTTTACTTCCCTTCTTCCATAAAACTAGCTTGATTTATACCCTTCCTAATCCTTACTACTCCATAATTCATGCATCTAGGTTGTTAATAGCACAAAATGTTAACGTAATGCATTAATCATATCGTTACATAATTCCTGCATTCAATATTAAAAACATACACACCGAAGTGCTTATGCTATGTAACAAACATAGTAATATTATTAGACATGATTTCTTCATATATCTGTACTTAATTCTCATTTCGGGTTCATACACACTTATTCCTTAATACTATCTTATCATTGCAATTTAAGACATCATACCACATCATAGTATATCATGGTTTGCATTTGGGCTATATCCAAATTATACATATGCAGATACGTGTGAAATGTTCATATACGTACTAACGGGTTTGCATGCCATTTCAATGAACAGATACCACATATCATGATTAATGGAAAAAGTCCTCATACCATATGCAATATACTATAATTTCCATATACATGAAGATCATTATGTATACTATGGTTCGTATAACTTGTAATATCATACTGTAAGCTTGTGGCTCAAATGGCCCAACTATTCATGTGGAGCCCATTAGTGAGTCTAGCTCATAATGGCACTCACATGAGAACCTTCCTCATAATAAATATGAGATATCACAGTCATGTAACACATAATATGGCATTTCATTTCATAGAAATAGTTTAAAGTCATCAAGAATTAGGATATAACACCATAATAGGCCATTCATCGTGCATACGTCATATAAATGGAGCAATCATTACATATTTTCCTTTATGTTATATACATTTTATCATCTTTGATATCCTACCTAAGTACTAGTTCCAAGGGTGGATAATGGGAGCAATGGATACCCGAAGGTATCGAACTATGGATATTCGAAGATATCAAACAATGGATCCAAATAAGGTCAAGCAACGGTTCCAGCAAGGAACAAACTATGGACCCAAATGGGGTCAAACGATGGTTCCATTAATGAAACAAGAACCAAATGGGGTCAACTATGGCAACTGCAACTATATCCCTCCAGGCATGCCTATCTAATCCATAACTGAACTAAGACCCGCAGGCTTTACCGTTCTTAACCATATTCAGATTCAACATATTCTTCTTTGCTTAGTACGTCATTTGGCTTAAAGCCACATTTCATAAAAGAGTGCATATTATTCTTATCATATATCAATGTTGAGCAATAGGCTCCAATATACATGGTTGCAGATCATGTAATCACATAGCCGCATAAACATCCTTCATACATATCATAGTAATTTACATGGTAATACAAACACAATAAAGTATTACTTTCATTGGTTAATCTTGTCATACCTAGCATTATGCATGAAGTCAATAAAATAACTGTAAAAGTGTAGTTCTTGCAATTAAAAGTCTTTCTAAGATTATATGCATGTCCATATATATAATCATAGCAATTCATACATTTGGGGTTCTCATATTTGTTCATCTTATGACACAGACTACTCATCATAGCATGGTCTAATCAATTATACCATATAAACTTACATAACTCATAAATAATTCTTAGTTGCGTACCTTGTTGTTATTTGCCATGAGTAGCTTTCATAGCATCATAAATCCCATCAATGAATAATTACTTTAAACAATACTCATGCAATTATGATCCATATAAGAATACGAGTAGGTTCTCTTTTGAATTAAGATCAACACTTGTACAACTTTCATCTTTTAGTTCACTTTTATAATATATTAGAACATAGACAACAGGTTATCTACCTTAACCCCATCATGCATGCTTCAATAGCTTATTGATAATTTTTCATCGTATAAAATATTATACCCAGGTAAAATATGCAAAAGTATTTCATCTTGTGAGTAGCACACTACTTGCAGATTGGGTTTCCCTATTTAAGTCATAGGACAAAAACAGGCAGGCAAGTAGTTTTCCCTTACATCTAGGCTAATTATTATCTTCCATTATGACTTGGAGTATGACCAACTCCTATCGTTCATGATTAAGTGCATTGCATGATACCCCTTCTTAGCTTAAACATGCAACCTTACCACTACACTCTAAGTGTCATAGACTATATCATAGTATATCATGCCATAGCAACGGAATATTAGCATGTGATATTGGGCAAAATCATTTACTATGGTAGAGTACATACCATATCCCAACTTTATATGACATGACAACTAGCATGCAAATTTAAGATTACTAGGTTGCTCCTTACTTTACTTAGTTTTGTGCGCGTTATGCACCAAAACACATTCTACTTACAGCAGTTCATATACAAATTGCCCTTATCAAATCCCTCATATCAGCCTTCAAGTGAACATCTTTCCTTATTTCAATAGGTTATTACTCTAAATCTTTCATTGTTACTTCATTTGATAGCCAGGTCTTTATAAACTAGGTATTTCTAGTCTTTATCAATAAATAAGACTTCATGATTTATTAGCCCATCAATATTCAACTAGCATATTCAATGTCGTAGTCATGAAAAGCAAGTCTTGATTAACTATATCTTATTTTAAACCTTAGCATTGGAAAGACTTTTAGCACTATAATCATTCCTCACCACTTGTATACTCAACCATAATCAACATTTCTTATTGCTAGCTCATTTCACCCTTTTCATATCAAGAACTTCATATG
The DNA here is from genome assembly GCA_037975025.1 of Excoecaria agallocha. Classification (NCBI taxonomy): domain Eukaryota; kingdom Viridiplantae; phylum Streptophyta; class Magnoliopsida; order Malpighiales; family Euphorbiaceae; genus Excoecaria; species Excoecaria agallocha. The sequence goes on from CM075820.1 coordinate 40,023,006, forward strand.
CACAGACTATAAAATACTGGTTCACAATTTATGAATGAACTACAATTTTGGGGAGAAGAAAAATTAATGAGAATTGTGTACAAATAACTGTGCATTAATGGAAATAAAGGTCAGGTGGTCGTGCATTTACATGGGTTAAATGGCTAAGTGGCCGTGTAGAAGAATAGAGAAAAAAGGCATATGCGGCCAAGCAAGGAAAAGAGAGGAAGCACGATGTTGTGCATGGAAGAGAGGCATCTCATGCGTGGTCGTGCATTGGTGATGAACTTCCCTTGCATGGCCGTGCATGGGTGAAGAACTTCCCATACGTGGTCGTGCATGGGTGAAGAACAAAAGATGCATGGCCGTGGGGAGGAAACACATTGGGATCATGTGGCCACTCAAAGATAGGAAGAAATGCGTGGCTGTGTACTGCTAGAGGGAGAATCACACGTGGCCCTGCAGCAAGCATCGGCCACAAAAATGCTGAAAGACTGTGTTACGTCGATCTACTGCTTAAATTCAAGATTCTTCCCTCACCTTTCTTAACTGTATTCATTAGACCTTAAAACCCTTCCCATTCATCTAAATCCCTAAGATCTAGTCTATATCTTCACAAAAAGAATCCATATAGGAAAGAAGTGAAGATTCTCAAAAATCATATGAATAGTAAAGTAAACATAATTCCCGTACCTGACATTTGAACTTTATCTCCTTCAAGGTCCATTGATCTAGCTCTTTGTTTTCGTTATACATAGAGTCAACAAGCAATAACTTATCATCTCTCTACAACCCTAATATCAAAATAAATCAAGAAAAGAAGAGATTTATGAGAGGGAAAACATTACCTTCATAAAACACCCAAAACCCTAGATCCCTTCCTTCATCCAATAACCACTGAGGAAGAGAGAGAGAGAGAGACATCTTCAACAATCCTAAATGCCGATCCCACTTCTCAAAAACCCTCAAGAGTCCCTTCTCCAAGAACCTAATGTAAAGGAGTTAGTGGGGTAAATATCTCCCTAGGGAAATTACCACTACACTTAATTTACTATCTTTAGGTAGTAAATTTAGCCTCCATCACTTCCTAATTAAGTGACATATATTAATTTAAATTCCTTTAAATTTTAAATTCGAATTGAAATAAACATAAGACATTTAATCAAAACAAATCACTTATTTAGGATATACATGTGCCGAAATTCACTATGATTTTATCTTTGAATTTCGGCCACTCTCTCTCCTATTTAAGTGTTTTATTTTGATTCAAATGTTATTAGGATTTAATACTCAATTAACTTAATTAATCCAAGATAATTAATTAATTAAAATTAAACATACATAGGCCGAAATTGCCTCTCTCATGGACCAAGGTCCATTTAGCAATTTTAATACCCATTAATTTGACTTTAAACCCATTAATTTGACTTTAAATAAAAGTTCAAATTAATGCCCAATATTCTATTTAAATATACTAATTCCTTTTCTTGATATTCCAGTGACACTGAACTCTTAGATAAATAATGATTACTCATTATTTCATCTCGGTATGGCCATACACTTCTCAGTTCACTGATTAAGTGGCCGATGATATTTTCTCTCTTATTGAGAGGGGTAATCCCTTTACTTCTCTCATGCTCTCTAACATGAATTAGTGCATACCCAAGCATACCCATACATGTCACCCTGTTATGAGTACGTTAAGTGTATGTCAAAGTACACAATAATTCATAAAAGAGTTTCATAGAGATTTTAGGTCTAAGAACTCCGATGCAAAACTTGCACATGAGAAACACTTATGACTAGTACCATGCAGTGTTCTCATGAACAGATTGAATCCAGATACCATGTTCTAAACATGTATCTGTGATCTCTGATTGACACTCTTGTCCTTATGATTCGTAAAACAGAACTCATCTTTTCATATAAAGCATGCTAGTCTTAATTCATTTTTTATTCACATGACAATGATTGACTAGGGATATTTGGAATGAAGTCTCTATTGTTTCAAGGTCTTACAATCATGTGCCTCACACATGATAACTTAAATTGAAACAACATTCTTGCATAGTTCTATCAATTGATATGCACAGGAATATAATAGAAAAAATAAATGCCTCATTTATTAAATTAAGTGTTTTATAACAATGCATTGGGGCTAGGGCTTACACTAACAATCTCCCACTAGCACTAGTCCCAATTGGGCATAGCCCTCAAATCGAATGCTTTCAAATGAGTTTTGTGCAGATTTGGACGTAACTATTTCATCAATGGATCTGCTACATTGTTTTCACTTGCTATCTTGCTAATCTTGACGTCCCTACGATCAATGATTTCTCTGATCAGGTGATACCTTCTAAGTATGTGTTTGGATTTCTGGTGTGATCGGGGCTCCTTTACCTGTGTGATGGCCCCGTTATTCTCATAAAAAAATTTTAATAGATCTAGGATGCTTGGGATAACTCCTAATCCAGAAATGAAAATTATAATCCAAACAACCTCTTCTGTAGCCTCACTTGCTGCAATATACTCAGATTCTGTAGTTGAGTTGGCAATGGTCTCTTGCTTTGAGCTTCTCTAGCTGACAGCACCACCATTCAAAACAAAAACAAATCCAGATTGTGATATTGAGTCTTGAGTGCTGGTTTGAAAAGCAGCATCAGCATAACCTTGTATAATGAGCTCTTTTTGGCCACCATACTCCAAGAAGTGGTCCTTAGTCCTTCGCAGGTACTTTAGAATCCCCTTTATAGCAGACCAGTGCTTTTCACCAGGGTTTTACTAAAACCTACTAGTTATACTCATTGTATCAGCACTAGTTATACTCATTGTATCAGCAACATCCAACCTAGTACATAACAAAGCATACATGATAGATCCAATAGTAGATGCATATGGGATTCTATTCATGTTGTCCTTGTGACGGGCTGACCTTGACCCTAGCAGGGAATATGTTTAATAGTATGATGCTATATGTACAATTAAAAATTTTTATGGTTATAGCCACTTTGGGATAAATCTTCTTGAAGGGAAATGTGGTAATTTTGGTTAAATTGATGAAAAATGGATTAATTGAATAATAAAAGAGATGTTGGGATAAGATTTATGATTTAAGTTTCTTTTGAGGTTAAATAGTAAATTTTGAGATGGAGGGGTACTCTTAAGAGAAATGCTTGGAGAATAAGGCTAAAAGAGTAATTGATGGTCTCCCCCACGTGATTCCAGTGAGGATATCACTACCTGTCAAAAGGGCAAGACCATCACACTCTCTCTTTTACGTTTTCTCCTTCTTTCTTTCATTAGGTTTGGAACTAGGGTTTGGTAAGAGGAACTCCTCTCATCTATCTTTACTAACTAATGCAATATTTTAGGAGTATAAGAAGGAAAGCTTAGTATCTTTTGTGGCTTGTTACAGGAGAGTTAAGCAAGGATAAAGGCAAGGGGATCTTGAAGGAGTAAGAACGTCACTGAGCAAGTATGGGAGTATCATTGTTTCCATTGTTGTCTGTAGGTGTTTTATAGAAACTAGGTTTCTTTTTTGAGATATTTGGTTTTATAGAGGAAGTTAAAGATGATGAATGAAAGATATTTAATTTAAGAAGAGTTATGGTAAGATGTTATAACCTACGAAGTGTTGTGTTCTTATCGAAGCGTTACGATCCTTGAACCCAAGCAACCGTGGTCATGCAAGCCTTGAAGCTTGTGAGGTCGTGGTCACGCAAACCTTGAAGCTTGTGAGGCCATGGTCGTGCAAGCCTTGAAGCTTGTGAGGCCGTGGTCACGCAAGCCTCAAAGCTTGTGGAGCACATGGCCACGCAAGCCTTAAGGCTTGTATATCACGTGGCCATGTAAGCCTTAAGGCTTGTGTAGCATGTGGTCACGCAAGCTTTAACGCTTGTGTGGAACACGGCCATGTGCCAGTCCACTGCCCTTCAGTTCTCTATTTTGCACATATATCTCGATTATCATACAAATTACTTCCCCATTATTATCCATAAAGCCAACACTTTTTATAACAATAATCCACCCTTTTAAAGCAACCTAATAGGCACATTTTAAGAGTATGTTTACTAAAAGTAATATATGATTATTTTATGCTATGCTTTTACTATCAAGCCATAACAATTGAGGTAAAGTGATCATGGTAATTTATCAAGTAGTGTTAATTACAACTTACTTCGATATGTGATTGTAATAATAGTAATGTTATAATTTCATGAAATTACTAAGAAATATGTATGTTTATGCGAAGTATGATGATAACTGTCCTTAAATGAGATCGAATATGTGGTATATGAGTTATAAGTCGGGGTAATAAATATGTATACCATTATATATGCATGAAATGTGCATTCGGATGTGAATTATGGCTTGAACTAGTATTGTAACGTATAAGAAGGAATATGATGAATCAAATATTCTCTTGATTAAGTGGTTAAGGTTGCAGGTCTTAGTTCAGTTTTGGATTAGATAGGCATGCCTAAAGGGATATAGTTGCAGCTGCCATAGTTGACCTCATTTGGGTCCATTGATTGTTCCTTTGATGGAACCATAGTCTGACCCCTTGAGTCCATTGTTTGATATCTTCTAGATATCTATTGTCTGATACCTTAGGGTATCCATTGCTCCCGTTATCCACCCCTTTGAACTAGTACTTAGGTAGGCTATTAAGTTTAAGAGAATTGTTAAGGAAAGAAAAAACATGTATCAATTTCTTCATTTGTATAATGCAAGTATGTGAGTGATTGATTACCATGTTTTATCTTCGCTCCCTTTTGCCATATTGTCAAATTGAAACAACCTCCTGATATTAGTATGATGAGGTGCTTATTGAAATTTTGTGTAAAGATATTTCCATTCGCTTAACTTTATTGGTCAATTATACTATTATTATTATTATTATTATTATTATTATTATTATTATTATTATTATTATTATTATTATTATTATTATTATTATTATGTTATCTCCCCGCTAAGCTTTATAGCTTAGCACGGTTGTTTTACATCCGTGTAGGTTTGGCTGGTGGTCGGTCAGGGACTTAATTTTGCATCGGTTGGCTAAGAAGAGTAAATTCAAACTATTTGAGGTAAGATATTTTGTAGATAGTCCTTTTCGTCTAGTCTTGTATTTTTTTGTCATGTTTCTTTTGGGGTAATGTAATATGGAGGACTATAACCTTAACTTAAATTACCATGCTTGCTTGCCCTTCCATTATTGTGGTGGTTAATGTACAATTGCTACATTATAATTGTTGCATGACTTTCTAGTTTGACTATTGAAGTATGCATGCACCTTATTTGTATATGATGACATGTTGATGTAAGATTGTTGTGAGTTTTGGTTGCTGAAGGCATGATAGATGTACTATTTGGGAGTCGGTATTAAGGTATGACAATTAGGTGTATCAAAGCCTGGTTTAGTCTTTACTGGGCAATAGAAGTCTGGAAATCTTGAGTATAGTAATTTGTCTTGTTGGTCTAATGCTGTAAGTCCTTGTTTTCATATAGATCAAAGATGGATGATTCTAAAGATGCTATCGAGGAATCAACGGAAAGTAATTTACCGGCCATAATGGGTCCCTCTGATATGAGATCTCTATCAACAAATCAGAATGAGATTTTTGCTGCTATGCCTGGAGAGGCATTGCTAAAAATTTCTCAGGATATGGCCCAAATTCTGCAAAGGATGACAGCACCTAAGGCGCTAATTTCTGAGGTTAGAAAGTATGGTGGGGAAGAATTTTCTTGTACCACCTTGGAGCAATCAGAGGAAGCTAAATTCTGGTTGTAAAAGTTGGAGAGGATTCTAGATGATATCCAATGCCCTGCTCATTATAAGGTATTGTGTGTTGTATTATTACTTCAAGGACTAGCATATGATTGGTGGAAGTTGGTACTCAAACAACATCAAGTAGCGGCTCCTTTTTCTTGGGAATTCTTTGAAACTGAATTCAAAAAGAAATATGTTACAGAGGCCTATAAAGAGGAGAAGCTAAGAAAATTTTATACCTTGAAGTAGAGGGTTATGTCTGTAGTAGAGTTCGAGAAGGAATTTAGTAGGTTGTGCAAATATGTTCCCAAAGAGATGTTAACTGATGCCTTTAAGAGTAGACAATTTGAGGATGGACTGAATCATCAGATTATGGAGAAATTTATAGGGGCTACATCTCTTCAAAATGTGAACTTTCAACAACTAGTGATGGTTGCTATGAAGGTGGAGAAGCATGAGTCAGCTAAGAGAGAAAGAGAGCGAAAAGGGAGTGGGGCCAAGGGTGGATGGTCCACTGAGAAGAGGTTCAAAGGAGCGCAAAATTTGCAAGACGAAAGGACAAGGATCTACAGTATCCAAGCTAAGTTAACATACCTCATCAGAACAAAAAGGGGGCCAGCCACTTGAGTATCCTTATTGTTCCGGCGACATTAGGCTCTATGCAGGAAAGAATCGGGAGCATGCTATAATTATGGTGCCACTTATCACTATATAGCTAATTGCCCCTCTCATCGGGCATAAGACTTAACACAGCACAGTAGCAGAGGAGCTTCAAATATACACTCAGCTGTAAGATCAGGAAGCAGAGGTAGGGGGAGAGGTGGTTTTGTTCGCCAAGGATCCCAGTCTCATAATGTATCTGAGTCAGTGGATAGACTAGCTGCACTAGCTTTTCTGGGGCGAGCTTATGCCATGAAGGCGCGAGAAGATCAAGATGCTCCAGAAGTAATAGCTGGTATTTTCTCACTTTTTGATTCTGATATTCATGCACTTATCGATCCTGGATCCACTCATTCATATGTTTCCCTTGAGAGTATGAGTGGGGCTGTGTCTAAGGTGCATCAATTAGAATATGATATCTATGTAACTAGCCCACTAGGGCACAACGTATGTGTGAATAAAATTTTCCCTGACTGTCCCATCTTGATACAAGGAAGAGAATTTTTATCTGATCTTATCGAACTGCCTTGTTGGGAATTTGATGTTATTTTAGGCATCGACTGGTTGTCTAAGCATCAGGCATTGGTGAACTATGGGTCTAAGACCGTAACTCTTAGTGATAAAGATGGTAATGAGATAATAGTGGCAGGTATCCCGGCGCAACCTTTGACCAATATAATATCTGCCATTTAAGCTAGACGATTTTTGAGGAAGGGGTGTGAAGCATTTCTAGCCCTAGTTCTTGATTCAAAAAGGAACACTGTTAAGCTCCATAACATACCAGTGGTGAATGAATTTTTAGATGTGTTTCCTGAAGACTTACTTGGTCTTCCCCCTGACAGGGAGGTTGAATTATCTATTAAGGTTTTGCCTGGCACAGCACCCAGTTCGAGGGCCCCCTATAGAATGGCTCCAAAGGAATTGAAAGAATTGAAGACACAATTGCAAGAACTGCTTAACAAGGGTTTTATGAGGCCTAGTATATCTCCATGGGGTTCACCAGTCTTATTTGTTAAGAAGAAGGATGGTTCTATGAGGATGTGTATTGAATATCGGCAGTTAAATAAAATGACAGTGAAAAATAAGTATCCATTACCCCGAATTGAGGATTTATTCGATCAATTGAAAGGGACAGGAGTGCTTTCAAGGATTGATCTAAGATCGGGGTACTACCAACTCCGAGTTAGGGATGTGGATGTCTCAAAGATAGCATTTAGAACCCGATATGGACATTATGAGTTTTTAGTAATGCCATTTAGGTTAACGAATGAACCAGCTGCCTTTATGGATTTAATGAACAGGGTGTTTAGACCATATTTGGACCAATTCTTAGTGGTTTTTATTGATGATATTTTGGTCTATTTTAAAAATGAAGAAAAGCATGTTGAGCATTTGAGACTAATTACAAGGCTACCCAAGTATGGTCCCTACCAATGGATCTAGCTCATCACGAGCATAATGATCGATCGGATCATCATTTAATATACCATCAGGTATTAGACTTGGTTTAGTGATTATCCCTAACACTACCCTTGGTTAAGTGAACAACAAGGGAGTGCTTTGAGAACGGACCGAGGTTAGAAAACTAGGATGCCTAACTTATTATAAGGTTCTAGCATGATTTTAATGCAATTTTGAAAAAATATAAAATTTCTTAACCGAAAGCCTTTTATGTCACTTAAATCAAAAGTTGTTTCAAAGCAAAATCTCAAACACATTCCTCAGTAGAGTTGCCAATATGATGCGTGCTCTTCCCTCGTGCTTTTATTTTTTAGTCACTAAAACCTGATTTTATCTTCGAAACCAAGGGATCATTGAGCTCGAGTGAGGAAACCTCTAACATTTCACAGTTCTATCCCACTTTTAGGGCCAGAACCAAGTTAAAGTTCCCTACCCAGGCCAAAGGTCACTTTGTGATAGAAAAAAGACTTAACTTGACTTGCCAAATCATATACCTCGAAAGGCATGATATGGCATGCTTAGGTGTCCCTATCTCATCACTAACGATTGATAGCTAAGAGGCATCTAGTTGGTTACCACAAGGCTAATAGTAAGGAGTTGCCACCTAATAGGACATTTGGAAAGAAGGGTGTTCTGACCTCATGAGGCCAAAAACCCAAAGAGGGTTCAGAATTTTGCTCTTATTTTTATCCTTGATAAATGTGACATAATGGTTTTCAGATTAATCGTATTATCCCTTTTCTTTCATGCAAGATTAGAGCAAATATAGAAATTAAAGGTGTACCCATTCACTTAAGAAATCAGTAAATCATGGCATAAAATGAAGCGGTAAAGACATCTATAAATTGGGCAGTTCGTTGTGACCTTTTTAGGTGGGGACTTTGGTCCTCGCATGCGGATTATTGAAGAAGCATTTCATTATGAGGTTTTGAAGACAAGGACTTACCAGTCCATGTTTTATTTAAGAAATGTCTCGAGTTATTTAATTATATACAAAATCATTTACACTATTAAAAGCTAATTTTTACATGTGAATTTGCTAGGGAAAAATGTAGACATTGAGCTCTTAAAGTAACACTTAATAGTTGAAGCTCAATCTTGATTGGTTATGTCATGCTCATCATCAAATGTGAAGGAGAAAGGAAACATCTTTGAAACTTCACTTGCAGTCTCATTTCTTCATTCATGTTGGTCGTGTAAGCTTCAATACAAATTCTTTTTCCATTTTTCTTTTCCTCTCTTTATCTTGATTAGTTTCTATCAGCCTCTTTCTTGCACAATGCCTCACTTAAGATGATGAGTCGAAACAACAACTTATGGATCATTATTTGGTCCTTTCTTAAGGCATATTTAAGGAATTTAGAACTTCTAACTAATGGGACTATTGTTTCCCATTAATCTCCTCGATGCTTGTCACTTAGAGTTTTTATCTCATCTTTTCCACATTCTAGTCTCAGTCTTTGAATTTTCTACTTATATGGTATGTAACTTAGATAAGCTTGAGCAGCATGTCTTACATCATCTTTATCAATTCTCATCATATTGCCTCAGGTCCAGGAAAAGACTTTTTCTTCTTTTCATGGTTTTTTAATTTTTTTATTCTCTTTCAAACCATATCACTTCAATAGTCATATCAGATGCAATCAATTTTTTTTTGTAGATTAAATGGAGCAGCATTATTAAATTAATGTCTTATATAATTAAGCCATAATTAGTGCCATACATAATGCAATAAAAAAAGACATTGCATACATAAGAAAAACTCACATTGTTAACATACCTAAAGAAACATATACATTTTACATTAGCAAAAAAATGGTTTATATTACATCTTTTCTTACTACAAGTGTAGGAAGCAAAAAGTCATTGAACATCTTAGGCTCTACCTTCTCTGGACGGTGCCCCCAAAGTTGGTGATAATATTCACATCCCATAATTATCTAAGCTACTTATCCTTGAGACTGAGTAAGTGATGGATAAATATTTACATGCCATATACATCTTGAAGCATATACCATTCTGGTAAACTTGAGTCATACACAGAAGTTGGTGATGGCACAAAACTGTGATAACTATATCTCTTCCTCTTCTTCTCAGGATTTGGCACTTTTTTAATGTTAACCCAGTCCTGAACGTGTTTCCTTAAAGCATGGAAATATTCTATTTAATGGCCCATGTGTTGATGGTAGGCACAGTACCAATCTGCTCTATACATAAGCCTTCCTTAGCTCTCGGCTGGTTTAGATGGTAAAGGTTGCAATTTCCCTTCCTTAATAAGATGATTGAGGTGCCAAAATAGTGTTTTTTCTATTTTGGTAGCTATTTCTATAGCTGACACCTCTATGCCTTTACCATTACTGTCCCCACGATCACTATTATTTTTGCTATTCTTATCAAAGTTGTGGTAGGTGAGGCTGGCCTTTTTCTTTAAATGTTCTACCTCAACCTTAATAGCTATGTCCTTGAGAGATTCCTTGTCCTTTAAACCTTCATATTGATCCCATCTCTTAGATAGGAATTGGCATTTCAAATAAACAACTTAATTTAAATAGTAGTCTCTAGCTTTTTCTTCATTTCCATCACCCTGTTCTTCCATCGGGAAAGATACTCATGAAAAGACTCTTTTGGTTTTTGATGTAAAAGCTCTAGATCCTTTAAGGTCACTTCCAGTCTTATGCTACAGTCATACTATTTTAAGAACTCATCTGTTAACTTATCCTAGTCTTTATTTGTTTTTTTTTTGTCTAACTTATAATACCATCTAATAGAAGGGCCCACAAGACTAAGGTCGAAGTATTCAACCTTTTATCGCTTAGTGAGGGTGGTCCCTTTCATTACTAAGGCATATTGCCTTACGTGGACTGTTAGATCAAAAGTGCCATCAAACTTAGGCAAGTCTGGCATTCTAAATTGGGGTAGCACTTCTTTACAATCTAAATACATGTCTTTTAGGTCAATAACCATACCTGTTGGCATTAGTTATGCCATAGCCTTTATTTTTTTCTCCACTCTTCTCAAGGTCGGATCCTCTATTCTTGGTATATGGCCTTTTGAGGCTTACATATAACCATCTTTTAGGGCATAACCATTATCTTCTTCTTAATCAACTGAGGGAATAAGTGTTGCCTTGCCACTAGAACTAGCAGTAGTTGTAAAGGCTACAGCCGCTATCGTAGGAGTCTCCCCAACCATATCTCGTTTAACTTGGCTAACAACAGGTGTTACAAGCCTCATTCCAGAAGCAAGCACCAACACAGACACCATTTCACTAATTTTCATCCTTATTCTTCTTTTGAACTCTTTAAATGTCTTATCCAATTCCTAAGGATCAAAACTCCAATCTATTATGGATCTGCCGTTGTGTTTCTACTAAGTACTCTGTTGACTACTTAGAGGCCCTATTTAAGTCCAAATCATACCTTGAACCTAGTTCTAACTTGCTAGACTCTGACTTTTTCTAAAAAATTATTGACAGAATGGTCACTTGATCCTTTAAACCACCTAGGTGATTAGTCTAAAATGTTTGCAAAGTAAAAGAAGTTAGAATCATGCATGATAATACAAGATAATGTATGATGCATGGTGCATGTAAATGACATACATATGATGTGCAACTCAATTGTGATGTGTGATATACAAGTGATGTATGAACATGGCATACATATAATACATAGGAAGAATTCTATATGTGAAACAGAATGCATAGGCTAATAAAAAAATTAACACAGAATGCACATTGTCATGGCACACAAAACAAAACATGCATATTTTCATGGAAAAGAGAATTTACACATAGAAAGTACATTTTCCCCATTTCTATATTATCATTTGGTTTACGCACAAAATGAGATGCATGCACATGCGCACATGTTTTAATTTTTATCACATGGAATGATTTGTGCAAGCAAAAATTGTACATACAAAATGAAATGCATATACATCACAAATATATGCACACAAAACATGCATATTTTATTATTACCATTATTTTTATTTTTTTTATTGTCTTATTAAAGATACATGTATGTGTGTGCAGAAAACACATGCAAAAGAAAAGGGAAAATACTCCCAACCTTATTACTCCCACACAGGAGGTCATTCGGTCTATTTCATAGGTAGGATTAGCTTATAGGTTAACAGGGAACCCAATGAGCGGGTATGATGCATGGTGGAAAATCAACAACATAACCTCTCTATATTGAAAGTGCATGCGGATAAATTTTGGTTATTGTGTATTTAAACAATCCAAATAAACTTAAATGTGCCCACTAGGGCATGAAAACCTCTAATGAGCAAACATATAAATTTATTGGGATTTATTCAATACATAAAAGCCCACATCACAAGCAATTTATTATGGCACATGCCCCCTAATGGAAGCCTGGGATGGTGGTCCTTCCTAACACTTCGCTACATTGAGTGAACATAAGGTCGTGTTTTAGGAATGCACCTATAACACCTATATCATATACTTAGCTATTACCACTATATCTTGTATCATAAGACATGTTTTACTATGTTCTCAAGCTAAAAACATTTCTTTTTAAATAACTTATAGAAGAAATTAAAAACATATCAAGTGAACTTAAGAGTAATACCTTAATTATATAAGAGTTCTTAATACATTACAATGTTTTCTCAAACAAAATATTTGTACTTATACAAAAATTCCAACATAATTAAAATTTCCATAACCACAAAATAAAAGAACAAGAAGAAGACTCTACTTTCAATCTTCTAAGACTTGCGTTGGCCAACCTGCTGCAGATATCAGTCCTATGAGAAAGTCCTATCTTTGCAACCTATACGGATAAAGAACCCATGCTAAGCTATAAAGCTTAGTAGGGAACACAAAATATGACAAACGACCACTTACATTGGTTGCCAACATGCATACATTATGAACTACAAGTATACCTTATGCTCAAATGAAAGAGATACTAATTCAATAAAAGAAATAAACAAGAGTCCACATATGATAATCGAATGACTTAATGATATTAAATTCGACATTGGTGCTTTATATACACAACATTTAATGATATAAGCATATTTATCTTTTAGACCTACAATTCATTCATTAAATAATATACCACACTTTACACTAAGTCATAATTTCCACATACCACACACTTTAATATATACTAGGAATATATATATTCAAATATAAGCATATGATCAACAAGAATACATGTATATTCGTAAGAAAGACAGAGCATTAGTACTAGGAAAGTTCATCATTTATTGATCTAGAATGTATTTGTGATACTTAATGTACTAATGCATCCATTGAATTACTGACTTACTTCCATCTTAAATACCAATATCATATTGAGTTTATCACTTATAAATCTGTAAATATTGTATGTTTGCATACAAGACATTGTACATCATATCCCAATAGAAAGCAAAAACAAGTAGCTATAAGGAAAACATATAACCCATTGTATTAATTGAAAGGCAATCACCAACATGAATACCTATACATAACTCTTATATTCCATTGTAAAGAAAACACTTATATTAGAAAAACACTTTCATATCTTTCACATATGAGGAATCATGCAAGCCATTTAACTAGTTTAAGTAAGCAACATATTACTATAGGGAACATACTATCTCTAATATAGTCCATAACTAGATATTAGTGATGCACTGGTTCATTCATATAACTCTGTAGATATAATTTTTATATGCAATAATTATGCATAAATATATATTGCAAACTCTTTTAATTTCATAATTTTTATATGTGATAAAAAGAGGAATTTCATATATAAAATATATTATAAAGTTAATTTAGAAATTTTCATGCTTTATGAAACTTTGAGTTAAACATCAAACTTTTCTTAACTTTGGTATAAGCCTGCACTATTCTAAAAAGGTGGATAATAGGTTATACGGTGGCACCCGAAGGTACTAGGTCACCCGAAGGCACCACTGAAATAATAGGTCACCCGAAGGCACCACAGAAATAATAGGTCACCTGAAGGCACCACTAAAGCGAACCCAAATGGGGTCAGCTACAATCCAAACGGGATTGTTATGATCCAAACGGGACCATGTCTGTTTAGTCACCCAAATGGGGTTGGCTACAATCCAAACGGGATTGTTATAGAGTGTCTCTACTCACAATATACATGCCAACATATATATATTTTTTTTCCATTTTTCTTCCAAGCATGCAATATGCTTTCAAACGCAATTGAATATGCTTATGATTTCATTGTTGCATAAGCTTTGTACTATCATACTTGTATATTATATTTATAGAAACCATAATTATATACAAATGCATATACATATCTATGTTATCATTAAATAAAGACATATTCATACATTTCACTGTAAACATATTCTCTGAATCATTACACTAAAACATCTTTCAAGATTCAAACCCAATCATTTAAGGTCATACTATATATATATATATATATATATATATATATATATATGTACACATATATTCTACTAATCACATTACTTCTTTATACAAGTAAAGTTAACATTTCAAACTATAAGTGTCATAGTAACTTTAAGAAATCAATAAAAATTGTATATAATCATTTAGACATTTATATATATTAGCCTATTCAAGGACAAATCATACAACTAAATATAGTAACTTTAGATTCATCAATATGTATACAACTAGTTACTATCATCTTTACATATAAATATATATAACATGACATGTTTTCATTTTCTTGGTTCATATACCCCAGCATCAAATGAACATTTTTAATATTATCTATCATGAATGTATTTATATCTGCATTTAAGTATGTTCATGTACGTATGCATCTTTAAGCAATCATGTGTGTATATGTATATATATATATACTTGCCTTTTTAATATTAATGTTTATTAATAACTTTAATCTCATATCCATTGCTATAATTCTTTACTTCTTTATCCTTTTGACCCATTTCAATTATACATTATTTGTTCAAAAGGTTGATTGTCATGGCAACTTCCATTTCCATTCTTACATTATTCTAAAGTCATTTCATTCTATACCTTTACATGTAATAAAATTATCCTTAGTTTAAAGTAACCTATCTTAATTAAGCAATATTCCTTATTCACAATCCTACACTTCAAAGGCAACATATAATTACTTGTTTCCATACCTTTAATTATGATATTCATATGTTAATCTTTCTTAAAAACTTATTTTCATGCTTTTATTGCACTAATAGTGTTTAGATAGTTATAAATAAGCTTTAGTATCAATTTTTAGGCTTAAGAGGGTCAAATGGGATGGATAACATGACTTGGATAGATGGGAGTCACAACTCGTGTCCTCTGTTCGAGTTGCATAGAAAGCACACTGTCACGAGTCATGACAGTTGTTCGAGTCGTGATAGGGCAGCAACTGGTTTCCAGTTTCAATTTGTGAGCGATTTTTGACCTTCAAAAAGGAATTTTAAGCAAATATGATTTTCTACAACTTTGTTTCCCTATGTTTCTAGTTTCTAAAACATCAAGAATAATTGCAATATCATTTCTATAACTCAAGATAAATTGAAATTACTAAAGACTGTTCAATAGGGTAGGAAACACACGATTCCGATTTTCAAGTGAAGTTTAGGTAGGTTTAGAAGCATTTTCAGACTTTTCTTTCTTCATATAAAAGGTATATATGTGAATATATTTTACAAACCAACTAGAATTATCCAATTATCATATCTAAATCTTAAGATATAACAAAAATACTAAGAACTGTTTCTAGAAATAGTGTAATTAACTATTCTGAATTTCAAGTTAACTTTTAAGCTTCTTAGAAATAGAATCAATTTATGCTTTCCTAATATAAATTTTAGAAATATAAGTGTTTAATTAGAAAGTTACCTCATATCATTTGAATAACTATACAAATAATTATGCTCAAATTACTACAAACTATCCACTAACAAAGACTGAAATTCACTTTTAGCTTCTATCAAAGATTTAAGCTACCAATAGATAAAACCAACCTTAGGTTTCTTTTAAAAAACACTCTAGTCCATGTCTATCCTCATTACTCATATGCATGCAAAGAAAGCACCTAATTTCCCATACCTTGGCTGAAATTTCTCCTCTAACTTTCAATCTTGCAATTTTCCCTTTCTTTTGTACTTTCCACCTTCTTCTTCTCCTTTCACAATAATTCATCCATTTAACAAGAATTTCCAGCATTTTACTTAATCAACCCTCAACAAAAATAATAATAATAATAATAATAATAATAATAATAATAATAATAATAATAATAATAATAATAATAATAAGAAGAAGAAGAAGAAGAAGAAGAAGAAGAAGAAAAAGAAAAAGAGGAAGAAGAAAACTAAATTAGAATTATTACCTTAATGATCTACACTTAGTTTTCCTTAATTGATCAACATGCAAAGATTTTTCTTCAAGGATTTCTTAGAGAGATTTAACAATGAATGAAAGATTAAAAAGAAAGGAATTTATATAATTCCCTCAAGAAATGTCGTCCCCTTCTCCTCACTCTTCTCTCTCTAACTTATGTAATTCACTATTTATAATAACAAGGTAAAATTTCTTTCTTGGTCTCTTAAAATTTTGCATGTCACGCTAATTTTTCTCTCTAACTTTTGCATGTTACACCAATACCTCTCGTCTTCTTGCATGTTTAAAATTGACCTATATATTTTATACTTCTCTTAAATCAACCTCTTAATTTATTCTTTTATTTACATTTAACCCTTAAGATGTCGTATTTACAAATTGATCCCTAAACTAATACTTTATACTTCAATTATGCCCTTGAATATTATTAAACCAACAATAATAATTTAATTATGCCCTTATAAAATTCATACCATATAACTCACACATTTATCACTTAATTAATTATAATTTAATAAAATTTATGCCCCAACCAATATCTTAACTACTAATAATCCACCAATTATGCTCAATTAGACTTTAATAATATGTAATTGCCCTTGAATTCTACTAGGGCCTATTTTGGGTCCTTACAGCATCAATGTTAAAAGAGAGACACCTAATTTAATTATAAAGTCGTAGCATGAATGTAATGTAATTTATTTCAAAAAGAGATAAAATTTATTAATCTCTAAACTCATTTATGTTAAGTTAACCAAAGGTACTTTTAGAGCAAAATCTCATGGTCCCCAATGGAGTTGCCACTCTGATGTGTGCATAACCATATAGGCATCCGGTTTGCTTTTGAAAGCTTACTTTTAGGGCTTGAGATTGGATAAAGGTTTATTTGATGCATGAAGGCTGGTTGCTTCACAATATATAGGATTTTATTCCCATTTATTGTTGATAATCAACCTACGTGGACATCTGCTGGGCACCACAAGGTAAGAATCATTGAGTCGCCACCTAATAAAATATTAGGAAAGTGAGTTCTAACCTTATGAGACCAAAAATAGAGATAATTCAGGACCTTACTCTTATTTATGCCTTTGGTTAGTATTATATAAATGAGTTTTAATGATTAATTTCTTTGATCTCTTTTCTCACATGAGTTATCATGGCAAAAAATTAAAGGCACATTTCAATCACACTGAAAGCTGTAAAGTAATCAAAGCAAGAAAATATAGGAAATATTTTTAACAAAATAACCATACACAAAAATTAGGGAATTTATTGAGTCCCTTTGAATGAGGATGTTGGTCTTTGCATACATATTTTACAAAAAAGGCAGCATTTTTTAAAGAAAAAATCATATTTTAATTTAATTTAAGTAAAAGAAACCTTTTTACCATTTGAAGAAAATTATAATTGTTATGATTTTAATTTATGGATGAAAATCGAGACATTGGTCCATTTGTTATAAAAAAAATTCCACTCAAACTTGAATAAAATCATTTAGCGACTTTTTAGCCACACGTTTGAAAAGCCATTTATTTGCAAATAAATAAAGAAAGGCATGTAAGAGTTAAATAAATCAAGCTATTTATTGAATTGGGAACATTGGTTCCCTTATACATATTTATAAAATTCCTTATGTGATTTTTGGGATAAAAAGTGAACATTGGTCTATTTTTATAGGAAAAAACCCAATTAATCAAGTAAAAAATATTTGATGTGGATTTTCCTTGATTATCATGTGAAAACCCATTTATACTAAATATTACAACCAATTTGCAAAAAAAATAAAGGAAAGAATAATATAGGCCAATTACAAAAATAAACTAGTAATTAAACCGGTGGATGAGAAATTGATCTTAAGCCAATTGAAGCCTTCAACTTTCCATTGTCCCACAAAAAGGGCATCGTATCACACATTAAAAAGAAAGAAGCATACAATTTAATAAAACAAAATAAAATAAGTTAAGGTATTAAATCATAAAAATATATGAAATATGATGATAATAATATTTAGATAAAGAAAATTAGCATAAATATAAATACAAAAAATTATGGATAATTGATTAAAATAAACAACCATTATGAAAGAATTGATTAAAATACTAAGGGTTAGGCTAAATAAAGTATGAAAGATTTTTGCTAAAAAACTAATCCTCTATTTTGTAGAAAAAACTGTAATTTTGGATAAAAATGTTGAGTCACACTCTTGACTAGTGAGTCAAGGGTGTGATTGGAGGTTTGGCCTTCAAAAAAAGCCCAAAAAAACTCAGCTATAGGTAGAAATAAGGTGATTTACGAGCTTGGGCCGTGACTCACTCATGACTCACGCCTTTGAGTCATGAACAGTGACTCAAGTGATAAGCCAAAGGGAAAAGGAGTGAATCACCCTTAATGGTCATGACTCAGGAGTGAGTTATGGTCTTGACCGATGATTCAAGGTTGTGACTCACTTCTGAGTCCATTTTAAGCCTTTAAACATGCTCCTTTTGCTTATCCGAAAGAGGAACAAGAGAGGTAAACCCCAAAACATTACTTTTAACCCAAAAACCACAGAAGCTTTATAAAAAGATAATTTTTAAAAACAAACACCAGAGAAGGCCATAGCGCTCATGTTCTCTAGCTACTTCAAAACAACATTATCCTCCTTAGGTAACTCTAACAGAGGCTGACTTAAGAACCAGTGTCTTAAATAGATTATTCTAAATATGTGAAACAGTGTCATTTGTGTGAATAACATACAGATCTAAGACACCTATAGGTATCGAAAGTGTGCAATCTTAACTCTCTATAGCCTTTTATAGCTTGAGACATTGATATTATGGGAGAGATACATCCTACCACTTCCAACGGGCATAGGTATATAGTGGTTGCTATTAATTACTTCACCAAATGGGTAGAAGCAAAATATTTTAAAAATATTAGTGCAAGGAAAATGACCATATTTATTAAGTGAAGTCTAATATACCAATATAGGTTGCCTCATCATATTGTGTCTAATGATGGGGCTTAGTTCTAACCAAAAATAAAGTAGTTGCTTAGAAAATATGGGGTAGAGCACCACAAATCTTTTTCTTATCATCCACAAGCCAATGGTATAGTTAAAGTAGCAAATAAGATTGTGGAGAAGATACTTTCCAAAATGGTGTAAACTTACAAAGATTGGGCTGAAAAGTTGCCTTTTACACTATAGGGGTATATAACGATTGCTCGATCCTCGACATGAGCCATGCCATTCTTTTTAGTGTATGGAGCTAGAGTAGTACTGCCTGTAAAGGTTGAAATTCAGTCTTTGAGGGTTGCTTTGTAAGTTAAACTATAGAAAATAAAGTGGGCATAGCAGAGATTGTCGCAGTTTAACTTGCTGGATGAAGACCGAATACGGGCTTATTATCACAACCAAATTTATTAAAAGCAGTTGGCTCAACCATTTGAAAAGAAGGTTAGAAAGCATCCTTTAAAAGAAGAAGACCTTGTCTTTAAGCAGATAAGACTAGGTATCACAAACTACTGTGGCAAGTTTAGGCCCACCTGTGAAAGCTCGTTTTTGTTAAAAAAGCTATTATCTAAAAAGGCAGCAATTCTGACTAACAGCAACGAAAATGAATTCAAGGAGCTGGTCAATATTGATAGATTAAAAAGATTTTATGGCTAATACTAGAAAATCAAATCAAGTTAAAATCAAAAGAAGAAAATATAACCCTGCAGGTTAAAAATTGAAAAAAATTAGCCTTGCTAAAATTAGGCACTTCGCTAGGGTAAAAATAGAAAAAAGGCATCTTGGGCAAAGGTTAGGGGTAGAGTACAAATGGTCAATCAAGAAAACCTAAGAGGGTTGATTGATAACAGGGGCAAAATGCTTCCAAGGTCTAATATAAAATTGATAAGGGTTTTGTATTATTGAACTTAGTATTAAATAGTGATCATGTACGATGAAATCACATTGAAATGTGCATGCATGTAATGCAAATCCATACGTTAATATAACAAGAGCAGTTTATATTACATACTCAAAGTTATCTTGTTCTATATAAAAAGTAGTATATAATTCTTATCTTACATGTGCAAAACCTACAAGTCATCCTCTACCAATTTTGCCAGACCTATGCTTTAACCAATTTGCCCTTTTATAAACTGCATGGCTGATAACACATCTCTTATACATAGACCAGGTGGTGAAATCGCAATCCATAAATCTTCGAATATCATACGTCGCATATAACTGAGCCCAAAGGTGATGATAACTAAAAATGAATACGACAAAACTATCAAGTGCAGTGAGAGGGAGTGCTTTGTATAAGCCAAATAATAGTATACATCCAGAATGCCCCTCTTGAGTAACATAGTGAGGCATCAACCATGAACACATAAAATTGATATTGTCATCTGCTACTGTGGCTAGACATATAATACCTTCCTAGGGAGAGTCAAAGTGGTATAGTCACTGTCTAGGAAGGTAATGCCTTAGAGAGTATGTGTTGGTTACCCTTGGGGGCCATATCTAAAAAAAAGAGAAAAAAATAAGAGAAGAGAAAAGGCCATTAGAGATGAACACCGTAACTGGCTCTCTAAGCAAAAGTTAGGACAAGGGATAGGGTTAAAACCTAGAAACATATAGTCTATCCCATGAAAAATGAAAACAAATAAAAAGCTACTAGAATGGGTTGGATCCATTTCAAGCAAAGATAAGGAATAGGGTTACATAAAAATCTCAAAAAGGATACATTTCCCGCCAAGAAAAGCTAGTGTAGAAACCTATAAGGAGCACACTATCTTAAAAATAAAGAGAAATTACCTAAAGCAATAAGAGGGCACTGAACAGAAAAGCAGTAGCATTAGTGCATATAGCATCTAAGCTAAAAAGGGGATCAGTCTATTATGTATGCCTTCGACAATGGTGAACAATCGATAGTCGCCAATCAAATCCTCTAAACTTAAAGTTAAATATTGAGAGAGATAGAATAGTAGAATAACCCTAGTATAAAAGGTGGTCACATCAGAAAAGGCATATAGGGCATTAACCAAAGCTTCTAAAGAAACAGGACTGCTTCAAGGTACCAGTTTGATGACTGCTGATGGCTGAATTCCTAAAGCTTAGGTTGCATCCCTTGGATAATTTTTTACACAATTTGGAACACAAGGTAAAGTTCAGAAAGGACAAAGCTTACACCAATAATCGTAGTAAGTTTCTCCGCCAAGGGGCATAACTCTTGGTGTGTAAACCTAAAAACATGAAATCTGGGGTTCCAAAATCGGGCAGCAGCTAGCAAGAGCTCATGTCAAGCCAAACCCTTAAGAATTTTTTATTGGAATACGGAGCCAAAATAGGGTTTTTCTAGGTTCTAGAGGCATCAAGCATTCTGCACAATTTGTTAAGAAAGGGTGTGTCCATTATGAGATAATAAATTGTATTTAAGGAAATAATAATAATAATAATAATAATAATAAATGAAAAAATATATAATTATAATGAAATATATGTGTAAAGATGGATGTAAAAAGTAAAAATAAAATAAAAGCAATAAATAATACAATAATAATATAAGAATAAATAATAATAAATAAGCAAAAAAAAGAAAGAAAAAAAGAAAAAAGAAAAGAAAGAAAAAATGAAGGATATTATAGGAAAGAAAAGAAGAAAAAAATAATAATAACAACAACAACAATAGTAATAATAAAAAAAATTAGCAGGGCAAGGTAAAAGGAAAATGGAGCCAAAAGAGACTTACTTGGAAAAGAAGGCTACTTTAAGAATTTAATGCACCAAATGAAGGGTTTCAAGCTGTATTTATAAGCCTCCCTTAACTCACTTGGTGAGTCACACCCTTAGGCCATAACTCACCCATAAACCATTTAGGTATTGCATTTTGCATGGCACATACACTTCATGTACGTACTTTATAGGTTTTTGCGAGTTTTGTAGGCAAAAGCTCAAGGAGCTGTATGGAATTAAAGCAAGCAATGTAATTGAAGGAGTATTGTAAAAATAAAATAATAATAATAATAATAATAATAATAATAATAATAATAAACAAGTAGCATAAAAGAATTAAATAAATGTATATATAAAATAAATAGGGAAAAATTTCATAATAATAATTTTATTAACTAATTGCTAGTAATATGAATAAATACATAATAATAATTTTATTAACTAATTGCTAGTAATATGAATAAATATTAGATAGAATATTTTTATCCTAGGAATAACTTTTTAGGTAATTTCAAAATCAAAGGTAATTAATTGTAAATAAGTCAAATATATGTATTTATAGGGTGTCACGCCAGCCACTAAACCATTCACTTCCTTTTTTAGCGAGTTATGGGTCAAACCTATGAGTCACTGGGCAAGTTATGCCCTTAAGCCCGTAACTCATTCAATTTCATTTAATGGCCCTTTTTTTCCTCTTTCTTGTCACCTATTCTCTCTTCCCTTCTTTCTCTCTCAGTGGGGATGATTCACGCCTTTGCCCTTCAGTTTTTTAAGGATAACTTTTTCATTTCTGATTCATTTTGCACATCGTATTCACCAAATTGATCGTTGTTGAAGCATGCATCTCTGGAACCAATTTCATTGAATTTCATCAAGTGTGTTATTTTCTACCATTAAAGCTCTAAAATGCCTCTATGTAGATACCACAGCCACCGCCAGCTAAATAGTCACTCGAGTGTATGATAACTAGGCACTTTAGGCGATATAGAGCCTCGAGTGACATGAATATCTAGCCTAGTTGATTCATGAGCCATCAATTCCTTGAGAGTATGGGGATTTGGGATAAGGCCCAAGATTTATTAGAGCATGCTAGTTGGCTAGAGTCCTATGCCCCTGCTTTTGCCACATACCTCGAGATGATTAGGTAGTTCTTAGCCACATTTCAGTATCGAGGATTCCAACGACCTAACATAGAGTACAGGTTGTCACTTTCAAAGTCCTTGATAGACCCTTTCGCTTGACATAGAGATAGGTTGTTATGGCTCTCTAGTTGCTAGTGGGTGATGATGTTGCCACTACCAGGATATCAGCCAGTCTAAAGCAGTGGGCTACTATATTTTGGCTCAGTACACCTTATGATCCTATCATGGTAAAGGCCATTATTCTATCTTCTCATGTCTTATGCTACCTTTAGACAGTTCACTCATACTTGTATATAGGGCATCCCAACAGTGTGAGGTCCCTCAATGTGGTAGATATTTAGAGCTTATGGGCCATATACACCGAACACCACCCAGACATCAGCCATAACATCCTCCATAATATTAGTAGAGTGGCTCAAAGATTAGGGGCTACCACAGTGATAGGTGGCATGATCACCCGACTTTTACTAGCTTTTGGAGTGGCAGAGTTAAAGATAGGTCATTAGGTGGATGGTAGTGCAGTGGTTAGCTTCAAGACCACCCACGATATGTGAAAGATCATCTATGAAGAAGGGACTACAGTTAGTTACAGGCTACTCTTTTTGGGGAGAAAGACCATATGTTACACATACGTAGATGATGACCAGTGGTAGGATCAGATAGAAAGGCACTTAATGACCACCCTTCTCCCCATCAAGCCCACTTGGCAGGGTCTCAATATCCATATGGGAGCTGACTCGAGTTAGCCAGCAACACACTACACATCTGACTCAGATAAATACAGCTCTATATCGATAAGAGATGGCCATAACACAGGTGCATATAGTGATTGTCAAGTTGTCAGAACTTGTGGCTCATATCCTTACACCATTAGCTAAGGTGATGGGTTTCCAGTTTCAAGTGCCTCATCCACCATCACCACTAGTAGATCCTTTTTAGGCAGGACCATCTCAGCCTCCTCATCCACCTTGACCACCAGTGGATCCCTTATGTATACCAGGTCTCCCGTTTAAGCCACCAGGTTCTCCATATTTTGGTCACCAAGAGTGATATTTTAGATTCTCTTTAGGGAGACATGTTTTGACTTTTGGATTGTATAAAACTATTGTGTGTTTTTATTTATTTGTATTTGCTTTTTATTGATTTTGTTTTAATTCTTTGCATAATTTAGGAACACTCCAAAAATGACATATAAATGCATTCGTTTATCTTTGAAAAAAAACAAAAGAAAAGAAAAAAGACAATAAAAAAAAATTAATCACACATGTGCATAATATCATCACAATATGTGGAAAAAAAGAGAAATTGGAAAAAACTCACAATATTGACAACTTAAGCAAAATGTTGTCATTTAATTCACCATTTTTCCATTTAACAAGGGGAAATTCATGCACAATACAATGTTATAAAACCCCCATCACAGCTTTCAAGACATTACAAATGCTGGACAATTAGATTAAAATGAAGTCCTTATAGGTTGGAATTATACAAATGTCAAAATTAATTCGACATGCCGATAAGCTAATGTCGATCACCCAAGTCACTACAGTTAGACATATTCACCAATTAGGGTCAGCTACACATCAACCTTGTACAGACATGCCAATAAGTTGGCATCCATAAGGTGTCAACACTGATACAACATGTCGATAAGCTGGCATCAATCAATTTAACAAATAGAGATTTGACATGCCGACAAGCTGGTGTTGATCATCCAAATCATAATGGTTAGATATGCCAACAAGCTAGCATCAACCAAACATCTTTTTTGATTTTGCATGCCAATAAGGTGGCACTAATCAAATACAAACAACTCATCTTAATTTTGTATGCTGACAAGCTAGCACTAATTAGACGATCTACATGGGGTTAACATGTCGACAAGCTAATGGTAACTACCTAACCAAACATTCACTACCTTAAGTATGTGTCTTTTATCCTTTCACCCCAAACTTTGGTAAACCCAGATACTAGTGCACTAGCTTCCTTAAAGTTAAAGGCAGTTGTAAACACTGGGTTCAAGGTAGCCCCTATCAGAGTTACCTAATGAGGATAGTGTTACTCTAAAAAAGCCAAAGAATGGAAGTATCATGGTCTTCTCTGAAATTTATTTTTTAAAATGGTTTTGTAAGCTCTCCTACAATGTTTTTAGGGGTTGAAAATGTCATATTGAGGCTTTACCTTTTTTCTCTCTTTCAACAGGTGAAAAACACATGTTTAAAGGCCTAAAAAAGAGACTCAAAGGAGTCACAACCTTAACTCATGAGTGAAGATCATGACTCACCCTTGAGTCAAGCCCTTTAAGTGCCTATCACTTGTTTACTACCCAGACCTATCACTCGTATCATTGGGTGCAAGTCAAGGCCATAACTTGATAAGTCAGCGTGAATTGATCTAGTTGCACTTGTGAAAGGCATTTTTATCCTTTGTGTATTTTCCTACCTCCAATCATGCTTTGACTCATGAGTC
>CM075820.1:40053555-40243555 GCA_037975025.1 Excoecaria agallocha
GGCCGATAGCTACAGATATTATCCCAAAGAAGAACTCTTATCTCGATAACCTACACGAATTAAAATACTCGTGCTAAGCTATAAAGTGAGGAACAGACAGCATGATGAATGACCACTCACAGTGATCGTTAACAAGCACTCAACATAAACCACAATTAAAACATATGATTCAATATTAAAGATACAAAGCCAAGAAAAGACACAATTAAAACATATGATTTAATATTAAAGATATAAAGCCCTTGGGATCCATCTTTCTGATGTCAGAATGTTTATCGTGTTATCTAAACCTGTTGTGCTTAACCTCCTGTTTGATAGCTTGTACTATTTTTATGGTAATGAGACTTATGCTGTTGGCATTACTTTTTTCCTATGTCTAGCCTATTACTTATGCATTTCTAGTGAAGCTGGCATCCTGGGGGATCATTGACTGTTTTACATTGTCAACAGCATCAATGAAGGACTAACACCATTTTTTGCTGATCTTAGTGGAGACCTTACTTGATTTGGATGCAGTAAATGTTGACCCTACTATTTTATTCACCGACAGTCGCGTGCTCCTTTAGGTACCTGTATTTATTTATTTAAGATAGTGCACCCCTTATGGGTTTTCACACTATCTTTTCTTTGCAAGAAATGTGTCTTATTAAAGATTAGCTAATTTTTGCTTGAAATGGAGACCAAGTCATTCCAACAGCTTTTGCATTTACTGTCACTTTCATCATTTTTTCTTCTTTCTCTTTTTTCACACTTTTTTTGTAGATCTAGCTGTAAGAAAAGCTTAGGATGGTAACTGAGCCCCCTCCCCATTTTATGGATGCATATTCCTTGAGATTCTTTAGTGCCCATATACGCTGGTACTGGATTAGTACTGTGGAGGAAGGCATATGTGGTTGAGCTCTATAGCAAAATGATGGGTGAGTTTTATGTGTCCTTAGATCCGTATCAAGTATGTGACTCACAATGGGAACTCTGGATTCATTCCTCTTTGTGGTCATTATAGGGCTACTTTCTGTATCACTACGCAATGCACTCGACAATTTGGTGGGAGACAAAAAATTATACATTTTTGTCTAAACTTTAGGGGAATTGACTTGAGTGATGCCTTCATTATGGGCTATCATTATATTTAGAGATGATTGCCTAGAAAGACCAATATCCCTCTTGTAAATGTCTATGACTTCGAGACCAGCGTGGACTATCGTTTATAGGTCGTAGAGGTGCCTAACACCAGAGCATTCTTGCTGAGATGCTTGAGCAGGAGAAGACACAGTGGAGGAGGTACAGATTAACCAGTCTGATTATAAGAAAGCTTGTTGTTGTTTTCTTTATGATATGTAATATATATTGCAATGTTGGCTGCTAGGACTTATTCTTTTTATTTCTTGCTGGTGTGTTTGTATGTTTGGTGTTTTTGTTTTTTGTTTGTGGTTAATGTTTTGGTTTCTTTTATAAATTAATAATATGCCTACTTTCATGTTAACTAGAGTGTATAACTTAGATTATTTATGCATTCTCACATGATTACAGCTTGCAATAATGATAAGCACGACATGAAATTTAATGCAAAACACAACTTTCATATAATTTTACATAATGTCATTTTTAATACATCTAACTCTTATCGTCAATCAGCCCTCGTGAGTTTTCTTGATTGATTATTTTCTCTCAACTCTTAATTTTTACCTAAGGTACCTTTTTTCAATTTTCACCTTAACAGGGAACCCAACCTTAGCAAGGTTGCCTGTTTTTGATTTTTGACCCACGAGATATTATTCTTTTGAATTTTTTCTTAGCTATGAAACCTCTTTAACCTATCAATGTTAACTAGTTCTTTGAATTCATTTCCATCACTATCTGCGAGAATATTTGCACCTTTAGAAAGTAATTTCTTCAGAATAAAGGGACCCTCCTAATTTGGTCAAAACTTTCCTCTGTAGTAGGGTAGGTCAGGTCTCATCTGCTTAAATACCAAGTCACCATCTTCAGGTGATGGCCCTTAACCTTTTTGCCAAAAAATTGAGCTAATCTTTTCTAGTACGACTGATTATGGTAATAAGCTCTCATCCAGTTTTCATCTAATAGGTTTAATTATACCATCCTGTATTTTTCCCATTCTATGTCTGGCAATAAGCTTCTAGCATAACCCTCAGTGATTGTAGTTCAGTCTTTACTAGTGACACTACTGCTAACCCATACATAAGGGAAAAAAAGTGGCTCCCATGGAAGTTCTGACAGTGGTTCTGTACCCCCAAAGTGCAAATGGTAATATTTTAACCTAACCCTTGTATGTTTGCACAGTCTTGGGCATTTTTCAAGTTCTTGTTAGTGACTTTGACTGCCCCATTTACCTGCGGATGGTAAGGAGATGACTTATAATGGCAACATCTGTACTTTTGAAGCACTATCAACAAATAAATTTATGTAGGGAAGTGGAAAGTCATCTTTTGGGCATGCTTTGTTCAAATCTCAATAGTTTATGCACATTCGTACTTTCCCATCTTTCTCAGTAATAGAGATGACATTGGCTAGCCAAGTGGGATACTAGATCTCGACTAGGAACTTAGCTTCAATCTGCCTTTTCACTTCTTCTCTTACCTTTTCTACCCATTCTGGCCTAAGCCTTCGAATATTCTATTTTACTGGCTTACTATCTGGATATGTTGGAATGGCATGTTCTGCAATGTCTCTATCAATTCTATGCATGTCTTCATAGGTCCAAGCAAAGACTTTTTCATATTTTCTTAGTATTCTCTCAAATTTTATCCTCTCTTCAGGAGTTACCTCAAATGCAATCAAGATCTCTTTATGGTTATCCTAAGTTCTGATATTAAATGGAGTAGTGTTTGTCGAATTAATGTCCAATATGAATGAGTCATGATTATGATCATGCATGATGTAATCAAAAGAGACATCACACTAATAAGCAAAGTTATTCATCTTATTAACTTGAGCAGGAAAAGGTACATCATTACAAAATAATTCAGGAATGTAAATTACATCAACAAAAAAATCATCTTCTAAATTGAGAACGGCCAATGCAGCAGTAGATGCCTCTTATTCTTCTGATGGTGTCTCTTTCTTAAGAACCATAGCCTCACGCTCAACCTTTTCCTTTCCATTAGCCTTCGCAACTAGTAACTTTGGCTTTAGTACCACTTCTGGGTGATCCAAATCCAAACCAACAGGCTTGTCCATAACTTCTTCATCCCAGAACCCTAGTATAGGCTTAATGTGTTAGTGTAAGCCCTAGCCCCAATGCATTGTTATAAAACACTTAAATTAATAAATAAGGCATTTGTTTTATCTATTGTATTCCTATGCATATCAATTGATAGAACTATCCAAGAATGTTGTTTCAGCTTAAGTTATCATGTGTGAGGCACATGGTTGTAAGACCTTGAAATAATAGATACTTCATTCTAAATAGATCTCTTTATGGTTATTCCTATGCATACTTCTGTCTTACGGATCATAAGGAAAAGAGTGTCAATCGGAGATCATAGATACATGTTTAGAACATGGTATCTGGATTTGATCCGTTCATGAGAACACTGCATTGTACTAGTCATAAGTATCTCTCATGTGCAAGTTTTGCATCAGAGTTCTTAGACCTAAAATATCTATGAAACACTTTATGAATTACAATGTATTTTGACATATACCTAATGTACTCATAACAGGGTGACAAGTATGGGTATGCACTAATTCATGTTAGAGAGCATAAGAGAAGTAAAGGGATTACCCCTCTCAATAAGAGAGAAAATATCATCGACCACTTGATCAGTGAACTGAGAAGTGTATCGCCATACCGAGATGAAATAATGAGCAATAATTATTTATCTATGAGTTTAGTGTCACTGGAATATCAAGAAAGGAATTAGTATATATAAGGATGAATAGTTCCATGTCTTCTATTAATTCTGATATTTAAGGGTAAGGGACTATGCAAAATTGCAATAGATCACTAAATGCCATTTACATTTTCATTTAATTTTGAATGCTATAATATCTTACTAAAGAACATATATAGCCTTTGAATTAATTCATTGCCAATATTAAATGGACCTATAGGATTGCACACAAAGCATTGGGCATAAAATATTTAAATAGAATATTGGACATTAATTTGGGCTTTTATTTAAATTCAAAATAATGCGTATTAAAATTGGTAAATGGACCTTGATCCATAAGAGAGGGAATTTCGGCCTATATAGATTTAATTTCAATTAATTAATTATCTTGGATTAATTAAGCTAATTGAGTATTAAATGTTAGAGAGTATGCCCTAGAACCCATGTAATAGGGATGTTTTTCATATGTATAAAATTTATATACTTAATAAAAGGCATCATTCATTTATTAATGCTATGTTTAAATACATGAGTTTGTAAATCTTAAATTAATAAATGAAGTCCTAGATATTATAAACACAGTGCAAAGGCAATCATGAAGGTGTTCATGATGTGAGATGTCTATTGCATGCAAATGTGTTAATATCTAAATATCCCTAGTCATAGAATTAACAAGATAGGACATTGTGAATTCGGATAGACTAGCACATGTTATGCTTCTTGAATGGTTCAAGCAGTGGTTCTCATAACTGTGATTATGGAAGATAATCAAAGCTAACATGTGGATACTTGTCAGAAGAACAAGTTTATTGGAGACCTGTAAAGAGAATCCTCACATAGATATTAAATCTATGTCAGTGAGGAATCTCTTTATAGCGGTTGTGCAAGTATTCTTAGACTTGAGATCACCAAAGTTATATTAAGTAGCAAGTGGTATACTTTGACTCCATCACTGATTACTTCTAATTGGGAGTGAACATAGTTAGGAGATTGGGTATATCATGACCTATTTGAAGATAGTTGAGTGGTTGACAAAGGATTCACCATCCCAGATTTAATAAGGGAAGTTATCTCGTATGATTCTATAATTACCTTGTTCAGAGAATCTCTGGCCAGAGTAAAATGCCAAGATCGATAGAGATCCATGGAGGGCATTTTGGGAACAATGGTTAAATTAATAGAACATACATAATTAGATTTATATGAGTTGACATAAATCCATACTCAGAATCTAATTGAGATAAGAGTGGTGAAAGGAGTAATTGCACGGTAACTGTTTCTAAGGAAAGGTATGGTAAAACCACATAACTTTCCTGACATTTAGGTAGTCATGATGCCTAGATAGAGGCCAATCACGACTTGTATAATGATGTATCAAAATATCAATAGGGATTGATAAAATGATTTAAAGGAGTTTAAATCATGTGAGTTTTGAATAGAACTCACAATTACATATTATACTGCCAATATGGACAGGAACCCAATAGGTCACACACATATAGAGAAAAAGGATAAAATGGTAAAATGACAAGGATAATAATATTTGATATTATTATGAGGGTAGAGAAGTGAATAAGATAATAATTAATTAAAGAGTTTAATTAATTATGATCAAGTAAAATTGTCCGCGAAACTTTTGAGAAATGTTCTATAAGTTGGACCTATTGAAATAATGTATTTCATGATTAATTATTATTAATTTATACGTGTTATAGGACTAATATATTAATTAATAAGTCCATTGGAGGAGTTATAAAGGGGCCAGAGGAATGGAGCTGGTGTGGAAGCCCTTCTGTAGAGGGCCACACGCCATCTCCATACAGAAGGCCTTAGAGGTCTCTGTCTTACACCAAATTAATTTATATATGTTACATAGGTGTTATGGAACTCACATATTTAATTTGGTTGGATTTGGAATCCATTTGGGTATTTAAATCCAATTAGTTGCACAAAGGGCCTAGTTTGTGGGTTTTGTGCATAGTCTTTTATGAAACGGTTTAAATTGGATTTAATTAAGCTCAAATGATTATAATTAATTCCAGAGGCCCAATTAATAATTCTCCAGCAATTTTAAAGAGCCCAATCTCATTAAGGAGTTGGAATTTTAACCTAACTATAAAAGGCCAACTAATAAGGAATTAGGGTTAAATGATTAAACAGAAAAGAAAGACCTTTTCTCTTATCCTCTCTCTCTCTCTTTTGTGCCACCTCCAAGATAGCTTCTTGGGAATTTCGGCCAGCCCTAGTTACACACCAATTGTTGGTTCAATTTATCCTTCTCTAGTGTGGATTACTCATTGGAGGTATTCGATTTTGGACACTGCGGTTTGCGACAACCCGGTGCGAAGTAAAATCAACTGTTCAACAAAAATCAAAGGTGATTTTTCTTATTCTCATATAGTTAAATTGTATATTCATGTCAAGATCAGTAATATTGGTTAAAAAATTTTAAATTCCGCTTATGTATGTGATGCATGTAACCATTAAACTCCAACATGGTATCAGAGCCATGGTTTCGCCATGGATATACAATTCTATATTTTTCTGAGAAATTAGTTTTGTTTTATTTTGAGTTATCTATTTCATGAACTTTAAAATATCAGATTTAATTGTTCATGAATGAGAAATATTGATTTCTGGATGTGATTGTGATCGAATAAATTTGTTGGAAACAAAAACGAAACTTTTGAAGAATTGTGCCTAGGGTTTTGCATGAAACCCATGGAATTTTAAGGGGCTGTTCTAATTTGATTTCTTATGGGTCTATTAAAACATCATTTAGATGATATTTTATGTGTTTAATATGTGATATTAAGCCGTAAGATCGAACGAAATTAAAATCAAACAAGTTTTGCATGAAAACTAGTTTAGTCGAAAAGTTTGATAAATTGGTGTTCTTCGTGTGTTCTTGATGTGTTCTTGTTTATAACGACTTTTAATCTTCTAAATCTGATATATGTGATATATTAAAGTGTTTTTAATTAATTGGATTAATTAAAATGGGCCTTAAATTAATTTAATTAATTTTAATTCATTAAAACCACTTAATGGGCTTAATTATGTTTACGGACTTGGTTTAAATTAGTAAATGACTTGGTGGTGTCATACCCTAATACCGACTCCCAAACAATACATCTATCATACCTTCAGCAACCAAAACTCACAACAATCTTACAACAACATGTCATCATATACAAATAAGGTGCATGCATACTTCAATAGTTAAACTGGAAAGTCATGCAACAGTTATAATGTAGCAATCGTACATTAACCACCACAACAATGGAAGGGCAAGCAAGCATGGTAATTTAAGTTAAGGTTACAGTCCTCCATATTACATTACCCCTAAAGAAACATGACAAAAATACAGGACTAGACAAAAAGGACTATATACAAAATATCCTACATCAAATAGTTTGATTTGACTCTTGTTGGCCAACCGATGCAGAATTAAGTCCCTGAACGACCACCAGCCAAACCTACACGAATGTAAAGCAATCATGCTAAGCTATAAAGCATAGCGAGGAGATAACATACAAAAATAATAGTAATCAATCACTCGCATGCTTGTATTATACAGCTGAACAAATTGAAACATGTATTTCTTTCTTTGACAATTCTCTTAAACTTAATAGCCTGCCTAAGTACTAGTTCAAAGGGGTAGATAATGGGAGTAATGGATACCCTAAGGTATTAGATAATAGATATCTAGAAGATATCAAACAATGGACCCAAGGGGTTGGACTATGGTTCCATCAAAGGAACAATCAATGGACCCAAACGGGGTCAACCATGGCAGCTGCAACTATATCCCTTTAGGCATGCCTATCTAATCCATAACTGAACTAAGACCCGCTGGCTTAACCACTTAATCAGAAGAATATTTGATTCATTATGTTCCTTCTTACACGTTAGAATATTTGTTCAAGCCATAATTCACATCCGAAATCCCATTTCATACACATATGATGGTATACATATTTATTACCCCAACTTATAACTCATGTACCACATATTCGATCTCATTTAAGGATAGTTATCATCATACTTTGCATAAACATACATATTTCATAGTAATTTCATGAAATTTTAACATTACTATTATTATAATCACATATCGAAGTAAGTTGTAATTAACACTACTTGATAACTTACCATGATCACTTTACCTCAATTATTATTGCTTGACAGTAAAAGCATAGCATAAAACAATCATATATTACTTTTAGTAAACATACTCTTAAAATGTACCTATTGGGTTGCTTTAAAAGGATGGATTATTGTTATAAAAAGTGTTGGCTTTGTTGATAATAATGGGGAAGTGATTTGTATGATTATCGGGACAAATGTGAAAAATAGGGAATTAGAGGGCAGTGGACTGGCACGTGGCCACGTGCTAATCAAGCCTTAAAGCTTGCATGGCCACGTGATACACAAGCCTTAAGGCTTGCGTGGCCACGGGTTACACAAGCCTTAAGGCTTGCGTGGCCACGTGATACACAAGCCTTAAAGGCTTTGCTTAACTACGGCCTCACAAGCTTTGAGGCTTGCGTGACCACGGCCTTACAAGCTTCAAGGCCTGCGTGACCATTGTTTCACAAGCTTTAAGGCTTACATGACCACGGTTTCACAAGCTTCAAAGCTTGCGTGACCACGGTTTCCTTAGGTTTAAGGATCGTAACGCTGCGATAAGGACATAGCAACTTCGTAGGTTATTAAATATTACCAAAACTCATCTTAAATCAAATATTTTCATTAATCATCTTTAACTTCCTCAATAAAGCCAAATAACTAAGATAAGAAACCTAGTTTCTATAAAACACCTATAGACAACAATGAAAACAACGATACTCCCATACCTGCTCAGTGACGTTCTTACTCCTTCAAGATCCCCTTGCCTTATCCTTGCTTGACTCTCATGTAACAAGTCACAAAAGATACTAAGCATTCCTTCTTGTACTCCTAAGTTATTGCATTAGTTAGTAAAGATAGATGAGAGGAGTTCCTCTTACCAACCCTAGTTCCAAACCTAGTGAAAGAAAGAAGGAGAAAACGTAAAAGAGAGAGAGTGATGGTCTTCCCCTTTTGACATGGCAGTGATATCCTCACTGGAATCACGTGAGGGGATACCATTAATTACTCTTTTTAGCCTTATTCTCTAAGTATTTCTCTTAAGAGTACCCCTCCATCTCAAAATTTACTATTTAACCTCAAAAGAAACTTAAATCATAAATCTTATCCCAACATCTCTTTTATTATTCAATTAATCCATTTTTTCATGAGCTTAACCAAAATTACCACATTACCCTTCAAGAAGCTTTATCCCAGAGTGGCTATAATCATAATTTAAAAAATTTTAATTGCACATATAGCATCATACTATTAAACATATTCCCTGCTAGGGTCAAGGTCAGGCCCTCACAATTCTTCCCCTCTTAAAAGAATTTTGTCCTCGAAATTCATATCTGAGTTAAACAAGTGGGGATATTGGACCCTCATCATGGCTTCTGATTCCCACGTTACTTCCTGAAGGTTATGGTGTTGCCAAAGTACCTTAACAAGAGGAACTTGTTTATTTCACAATTGCCTGACTTCCCTAGCCAGAATCTCTTTAGGCTCTTCGTCGTAAGTAAAATCTGTCTAAACTTGAATGTCTTGCACTTGTAGTACGTGAGATTCATCTGAACAGTATCTTCGAAGCATAGAAACATGAAATACATCATGCAGCTTTGATAATTCCATAGGAAGTGCTAATCTATATGCCACTAGTCCAACTCTTTGTAGCACTTCATAGGGACCAATGAATCTTGGAGTCAATTTTCCTTTCTTTCCAAACCTTAAAACCTTTCTCCAGGGTGAAACTTTTAGAAATACCTTATCCCCAACTTGATACTCAACATCTTTTCTTTTCAAATCTGCATAAGATCTTTGCTTGTCACTTGCTTCTTTTAGTCTCTGCTTAAAAAGTTAAACTTTTTCTTCAGTGTCTCTAACTAGGTCTGACCCAATTATCTTGCGTTTAGCTAACTCAGTCCAACATACCGGAGTCCTGCAACTTCGACCATACAAGACCTCATAAGGAGCCATGCCCAAACTAGTTTGATAACTATTATTATAGGCAAACTCCATTAAGGCTAGGTATTTGTCCCAACTACCGGGAAAATTTAAAACACAACCTCTAAGCATATCTTCCAAGACCTGAATCACTCTTTTTGATTGTCCGTCCGTCTGGGGATGAAAAGCTGTATTGAATTTTAATCGTGTTCCCATAGACTTTTGTAAACTTTGCTAGAATCTAGAGGTGAATCGGGGATCTCGATATGATATAATTGATACCAAAATACCATGAAGTCAAACAATCTCATTTATATACAATTCTGCCAACTGATCCATGGAATAATCCATTCTAACCGGAAAGAAATGAGTTGATTTGGTCAACTTATCCACAATAACCCACACTGTATTATGCTGTCTATGTGTAGAAGGTAGTCCGGTGACAAAATCCATAGTGATATCTTCCCACTTCCACTGCGGAATTGGAATGGGATGTAGTAATCCAGATGGGAGTTGATGCTCTGCTTTCACTTGTTGACAAGTTAAGCATTTAGAGATATAATCGACCACATCCTTCTTCATACCCCACCACCAATAACATCATTTAAGATCCTGATACATCTTATTCCCCCCTGGATGCATAGTGAAAACAATGTTGTGAGCTTCATGCAATAAGGTTCTTTTTAATTGTCTATCATCTGGAACACATAATCTATCCTTGAAGTACAAACCTCCATTTTTATTGATTGAGTAATCAGATTTTTCCCCATCATGCATAGACTGTATAACTCGCTGTACCTTCTCATTATTTTTCTGTGCATCGATCACTGCATGTCTCACACATGGCTCAGCTCTTAATTGGGCAATTAGAGCACTTTCGGAAGTAAACCTCCATCTACCCCGTTGCAACACCATCGATGCGATTACTCTTCTGCTTAAAGCATCTGCTATGACATTAGCCTTACCTGGATGGTAGTCCACTATACAATCATAGTCTTTAAACAATTCAAGCCATATCCGCTGCCTCAAGTTGAGTTCCTTTTGAGTAAGTAGATACTTAAGGCTTTTATGGTCTGTGTATATCCTACATCTTTCACCATATAAGTAGTGGCACCAAATCTTTAAGGCAAAGACTACTGCTGCCAATTTTAGTTCATGTGTTGGATAGTTTTGTTCGTGCGGTTTAAGTTGAGGAGATGCATAAGCCACCACTCTACCCTCTGGCATTAAAACACAACCCAACCTAACTCTGGAGGCATCACTGTACATAGCATACTCCTTCCCAGATGTTGGTTGTGTCAAAATTAGAGCTTTGGTTAGCATGCTTTTTATCTAGTCAAAACTTGTCTCACATTGGGCGGTCCATTCAAATTTAACATTCTTCCTTAATAGCTTAGTAAGTGGTGATGCCATCACTGAAAACCCTTTCACAAAGCGACGATAGTAACCATCCAATCCCAAGAAATTCCTTATCTCAGGTACATTTCGAGGCGGTCTCCAATTGACAATAGCCTCAATTTTTATGGGGTCCACTCTAATACCTTTCTAAGATACCACATGACCAAGGAAGGAAATCTCTGTCAACCAAAACTCACACTTGCTTAGTTTTGCAAACAATCGATTCTCCCTTAAGGTCTGTAACACAATTCTTAAATGCTCAGCATGCTCTTTTTCATTTTTAGAATAGACCAAAATATCATCAATAAAAACCACTACGAATTGATCTAAATATGGTCTAAACACCCTGTTCATCAAATCCATAAATGCAGCTGGTGCATTCGTTAACACAAATGGCATTACTAGAAACTTATAATGTCCATATCGGGTCCTAAATGCTGTCTTTGAGACATCTACATCCCTAACTCGGAGTTGGTAGTACCCCGATCTTAGATCAATCCTTGAAAACACTCCTGCCCCTTTCAATTGATCGAATAAATCCTCAATTCGGGGTAATGGATACTTATTTTTCACTGTCACTTTATTTAACTGTCGATAGTCAATGCACATTCTCATAGAACCATCCTTTTTCGTAACAAATAAGACCGGTGAACCCCATGGAGATATACTAGGCCTGATAAAACCCTTGTTAAGCAGTTCTTGCAATTGTATCTTCAATTCTTTCAATTCCTTTGGATCCATTCTATAGAGGGCCTTGGAACTAGGTGTTGTGCTAGGCAAAACCTCAATAGATAATTCAACCTCCCTGTCAGAGGGAAGACTAGGTAAGTATTCAGGAAACACATCTGAAAATTCATTCACCACTGGTATGTTCTGGAGCTTAACCGTGTGCCTTTTTGAATCAAGAACTAGGGCTAGAAATGCTTCACATCCCTTCCTCAGAAATCGTCTAGCTTGAAGGGCAGATATTATATTGGTCAAAGGTTGCGCCAGGATACCTGCCACTATTATCTCATTACCCTCTTTATCACTAAGAGTTACGATCTTAGACCCACAGTTCACCAATGCCCGATGCCTAGACAACCAGTTTATGCCTAAAATAACATCAAATTCCCGAAAAGGTAGTTCGATAAGATTAGCTAAAAATTCTCTTCCTTGTATTAAGATGGGACAGTCAAGGAACATTTTATTCACACATACGTTGTGCCCTAGTGGGCTAGTTACACAGATATCATATTCCAATTGATGCACCTTAGACACACCCCAACTCGTACTCTCAAGGGAAACATATGAATGAGTGGATCCCGGATCGATAAGTGCATGAATATTAGAATCAAAAAGTGAGAAAATACCAGCTATTACTTCTGGAGCATCTTGATCTTCTCGCACCTTCATGGCATAAGCTAACCCCGAAAAAGCTGGAGCAGATGGTCTATCCACTGACTCAGATACATTATGAGACTGGGATCCTTGGGGACCAAAACCACCTCGTCCCCTACCTCTACTTCCTGATCTTGCAGCCGAGTGCATATTTGAAGCTCCTCTACTATTGTGCTGTGTTGAGTCTTGTGCCCGCTTAGAGGGTCAATTACCTAT
The DNA here is from genome assembly GCA_037975025.1 of Excoecaria agallocha. Taxonomy (NCBI): domain Eukaryota; kingdom Viridiplantae; phylum Streptophyta; class Magnoliopsida; order Malpighiales; family Euphorbiaceae; genus Excoecaria; species Excoecaria agallocha. Next base: position 40,066,458 of record CM075820.1, read on the forward strand.
ATAGTGGCACCACAATTATAGCACCCTTTCGATTCTTTCCTGCATGGAGCCCAATGTCGCCTAGAACAATGAGGACACTTAGGTGGCTGACCCCCTTTTTGTTCTGATGGGGCATGTTGACTTAGCTTGGATATTGTAGATCCTTGTCCTTTCATCATGCTAATAGGGTTATAATTTCCCCTTGCTGGTTGCAAATTTTGCGCTCCTTTGAACCTCTTCTCAGTGGACCATCCACCCTTGGCCCCGCTCCCTTTCTGCTCACTTTCTCTCTTAGCTAACTCATGCTTCTCCACCTTCATAGCAGCCATCACTAGTTGTTGAAAGTTCACATTTTGAAGATATGTAGCCCCTATCAATTTCTCCCTAATATGATGATTCAGTCCATCCTCAAATTGTCTACTCTTAAAGGCATCAGTTAACATCTCTTTGGGAACATATTAGCACAACCTGCTGAATTCCTTCTCGAACTCTACTATAGACATAACCCTCTGCTTCAAGGTCAAAAACTGTCTTAGCTTCTCCTCTTTATAGGCCTCCGTAAAATATTTCTTTTTGAACTCAGTTTCAAAGAATTCCCAAGAAAAAGGAGCCGCTACTTGATGTTGCCTGAGTACCAACTTCCACCAATCGTATGCTGATCCTTGAAGTAATGATACAACACACGATACCTTATAATGAGCAGGGCATTGGATATCATCTAGAATCCTCTCCAACTTTTCCAACCAGAATTCAGCTTCCTCTGATTGCTCCAAGGTGGTACCAGAAAATTCTTCCCCACCATACTTTCTGACCTCAGAAATTGGCACCTTAGGTGCCATCATCCTTTGTAGAATTCGGGCCATATCTTGAGAAATTTTTAGCAGTGCCTCTCCAGGCATAGCAGCAGGAATCTCATTCTGATTTGTTGATAGAGATCTAACATCAGAGGGATCTGTTACGGTCGGTAAATTACTTTCCGCTGATTCCCCGATAGCATCTCTAGAATCATCCATCTTCGATCTGTACGAAAATAAGGACTTACTGCATTAGGCCAACAAGATAATAATTAATTAAAGAGTTTAATTAATTATGATCAAGTAAAATTATCTGCGGAACTTTTGAGAAATGTTCTGTAAGTTGGACCTAATTGAAATAATGTATTTCATGATTAATTATTATTGTCTTATAAGTGTTATAGGACTACTATAAGTGTTATAGGACTAATATATTAATTAATAAGTCCATTGGAGGAGTTATAAAGGGGCCAGAGGAATGGAGCTGGTGTGGAAGCCCTAGTTACACACCAATTGTTGGTTCAATTTATCCTTCTCTAGTATGGATTACTCATTGGAGGTGTTCGATTTTGGACACTGTGGTTTGCGACAACCCGGTGCGAAGTAAAATTAACTGTTTAACAAAAATCAAAGGTGATTTTTCTTATTCTCATATAGTTAAATTGTATATTCATGGCAAGATCAGTAATATTGGTTAAAAAATTTTAAATTTCGCTTATGTATGAGATGCATGTAACCGTTAAACTCCAACATGGTATCAGAGCCACGGTTTTGCCATGGATATACAATTTTATACTCTTCTGCGAAATTAGTTTTGTTTTATTTTGAGTTATCTATTTCTTGAACTTTAAAATATCAGATTTAATTGTTCATGAATGAGAAATATTGATTTCTGGATGTGATTGTGATCAAATAAATTTTTCGGAAACAAAAACGAAACTTTTGGAGAATTGTGCCTAGGGTTTTGCGTGAAACCCATGGAATTTTAAGGGGCTGTTCTAATTTGATTTCTTATGGCTCCATTAAAATATCATTTAGATGATATTTTATGTGTTTAATATGTGATATTAAGCCGTAAGATCGAACGAATTTAAAATTGAACAAGTTTTGCATGAAAACTAGTTTAGTCGAAAAGTTTAATAAATTGGTGTTCTTCGTGTGTTCTTAATGTGTTCTTGTTTAGAACGACTTTTAATCTTCTAAATATGATATATACAATATATTAAAGTGTTTTTAATTAATTGGATTAATTAAAATGGGCCTTGAATGAAATTGATTAATTTTAATTCATTAAAACCACTTAATGGGCTTAATTATATTTACGAACTTGGTTTAAATAAGTAAATGACTTGGTGGTGTCATACCCTAATACCGACTCCCAAATAGTACATCTATCATACCTTCATCAACCAAAAATCACAACAATCTTACAACATGTCATCATATACAAATAAGGTGTATGCATACTTCAATAGTTAAACTGGAAAGTCATGCAATAGTTATAATGTAGCAATCGTACATTAACCACCACGACAATGGAAGGGCAAGCAAGCATGGTAATTTAAGTTAAGGTTACAGTCCTCCATATTACATTACCCCCAAAGAAACATGAAAAAATACAGGACTAGACAAAAAGGACTATATACAAAATATCCTACATCAAATAGTTTGATTTGACTCTTGTTGGCCAACCAATGCAGAATTAAGTCCCTAAACGACCACCAGCCAAACCTACATGAATGTAAAGCAATCATGCTAAGCTATAAAGCTTAGCAAGGAGATAAAATACAAAAACAAAAGTAATCAATCACTCGCATGCTTGTATTATACAACTGAAGAAATTGAAACATGTATTTCTTGGTTTAACAATTCTCTTAAACTTAATAGCCTGCCTAAGTACTAGTTCAAAGGGGTGGATAACGGGAGCAATGGATACCCTAAGGTATTAGATAATAGATATCTAGAAGATATCAAACAATGGACCCAAGGGGTCGGACTATGGTTCCATCAAAGGAACAATCAATGGACCTAAATAGGGTCAACCATGGCAGCTGCAACTATATCCCTTTAGGCATGCCTATCTAATCCACAACTAAACTAAGACCCGTAGGCTTAACCACTTAATCAAAAGAATATTTGATTCATTATGTTCCTTCTTACATGTTACAATATTTGTTCAAGCCACAATTCACATCCGAAATCCCATTTCATACACATATGATGGTATACATATTTATTACCCCAACTTATAACTCATATACCACATATTCAATCTCATTTAAGGATAGTTATCATCATACTTTGCATAAACATACATATTTCATAGTAATTTCATGAAATTTTAACATTACTATTATTACAATCACATATCGAAGTAAGTTGTAATTAACACTACTTGATAACTTACCATGATCACTTTATCTCAATTGTTATGGCTTGATAGTAAAAGCATAGCATTAAACAATCATATATTACTTTTAGTAGACATACTCTTAAAATGTGCCTATTGGGTTGCTTTAAAAGGATGGATTATTGTTATAAAAAGTGTTGGCTTTGTCAATAATAATGGGGAAGTGATTTGTATGATTATCGGGAAAAATGTGCAAAATAGGGAATTGGAGGGCAGTGGACTGGCACGTGGCCACGTGCTACACAAGCCTTAAAGCTTGCATGGCCACGTGATACACAAGCCTTAAGGCTTACGTGGCCACATGATACACAAGCCTTAAGGCTTGCGTGACCATGGCCTCACAAGCTTTGAGGCTTGCGTGACCACGGCCTCACAAGCTTCAAGGCTTGCGTGACCACGGTTTCACAAGCTTTATGGCTTGCGTGACCACGATTTCACAAGCTTCAAAGCTTGCGTGACCATGGTTTCCTTAGGTTCAAGGATCGTAACGCTTCGATAAGGACATAGCAACTTCGTAGGTTATAACATCTTACCAAAACTCATCTTAAATCAAATATTTTTATTAATCATCTTTAACTTCCTCTATAAAGCCAAATAACTTAGATAAGAAACCTAGTTTCTATAAAAACACCTACAGACAATAATGAAAACAACGATACTCCCATACCTGCTCAGTGACGTTCTTACTCCTTCAAGATCCCATTACCCTTATCCTTGCTTGACTCTCCTGTAACAAGTCACAAAAGATACTAAGCATTCCTTCTTGTACTCCTAAGATATTGCATTAGTTAGTAAAGATAGATGAGAGGAGTTCCTCTTACCAAACCCTAGTTCTAAACCCAATGAATGAAAGAAAGAGAAAACGTGAAAGAGAGAGAATGATGGTCCTCCCCTTTTGACAAGCAGTGATATCCTCACTGGAATCGCGTGAGGGAGGCCATAAATTACTCTTTTTGCCTTATGCTCCAAGTATTTACTATTTAACCTCTCCATCTCAAAATTTACTATTTAACCTCAAAAGAAACTTAAATCATAAATCTTATCCCAACATCTCATTTATTATTCAATTAATCCATTTTTTCATGAGCTTAACCAAAATTACCACATTTTCCTTCAAGAAGCTTTATCCCAGAGTGGCTATAATCATAAAAATTTTTAGTTGCACATATAGCATCATACTACTAAACATATTCCCTGCTAAGGTCAAGGTCAGGCCCTCATAGGTGGGCCCAAGGAGCTCATTTAAATTAAATATTATAAACATTAATTAAGTTTATTAATGGGTTTTAAGGGCTGGAGTGGACTTGGCTCATTCCAAAAGGCCCAAATGGTCCAAAAGACACAAAACTAGTTTGTGTGTGAACACATTTAGGGTTTTCTTTTGTGGGTTTTGTCCTACACTTGATTATATGTTGGATTTTTTATGGTTACATGCATCACATACATGAGCGGAATTTTAAAAATTTTTAACCATATGATCTGATCTTGCCATGAATACACAATATAACTATATGAGAATAAGAAAAATCACCTTTGATTTTTGTTGAACAGTTGATTTTACTTCGCACCGGGTTGTCGCAAACCACAGTGTCCAAAATCGAACACCTCCAATGAGTAATCCACACTAGAGAGGGGTAAATTGAACCAACAAATTGGTGTTCAACTAGGGCTGGCCGAAATTCCCAAGAGCTAGCTTGGGAAGTGGCGCAAAAGTGGAGAGAGAATTAAGAGGAAAAGACTTTCCTTTTGTTTTAATCACTTAACCCTAATTCTCATTAGTTGGCCTTTTATAGTTAGGTTAAAATTCCAACTCCTTAATGAGATTGGGCTCTTTAAAATTGCTGGAGAATTATTAATTGGGCTTCTGGAATTAATTATAATCATTTGGGCTTAATTAAATCCAAATTAAATCTTTTCATAAAAGACCATGCACAAAATCCACAAACTAGGCCCTTTGTGCATCTAATTGGATTTAAATACCCAAATGGATTCCAAATCCAACCAAATTAAATATGTGAGTTCCATAACACTTATGTAACATATATAAATTAATTTGGTCCAAGAAAAAGCCCTCTAAGCCCTTCTGTATGGAGTTGGCGTGTAGCCTTCTTCTGGAGGGCTTCCTCCAACTTCTTCATTCCTTTGGCCCTCTATAATTTCTCCAATGGTCCTATTAATTATTATATCAGTCCTATAACACTTATAGTAGTCTTATAACACTTATAAGATAATAATAATTAATCATGAAATACATTATTTCATTTAGGTCCAATTTACAGAACATTTCTCAAAAGTTCCGCGGACAATTTTATTTGATCATAATTAATTAAACTCTTTAATTAATTATTATCATATTCTCCTCTCTACCTTTATAATAATATCAAATATTATTATCCTTGTCATTTTACCATTTTACCCTTTTCTCTATATGTGTGTGACCTATTGGGTTCCTGTCCATGTTGGCAGTATAATATGTAATTGTGAGTTCTATTCAAAAATCACATGATTTAAACTCCTTTAAATCATTTTATCAATCTCTATTGATATTTTGATACATCATTATACAAGTCATGATTGGCCTCTAGCTAGGCATCATGACTACCCAAATGTCAGGAAAGTCATGTGGTTTGACTGTACCCTTCCATAGAAACAGTTACCGTGCAATTACTCCTTTCACCACTCTTATCTCATTTAGATTCAGAGTATGAATTTCTGTCAACTCATATAAATCTAATTATGTATGTTCTATTAATTTAACCATTGTTCCTAAAATGCCCTTCATGGATCTCCATCCATCTCGGCATATTACTCTGGCCAGAGATTCACTGAACAAGGTAATTATAGAATCATGTGAGATAACTTCCCTTGTTAAATCTGGGATGGTGAATCCTTTGTCAATCACTCAACTATCTTCAAGTAGGTCATGATATACCCAATCTCCTAACTATGTTCACTCCCAGTTGGAAGTAATCAGTTATGGAGTCAAAGTATACCACTTGCTACTTAAGATAACTTTGGTGATCTCAAGTCTAAGGATACTTGCACAACCGTTATGAAGAGATTCCTCACTGACATAGATTTAATATCCATATGAGGATTCTCTTTGCAGGTCTCCAATGAACTTGTTCCTCTAACAAGCATCCACATGTTAGCATTGATTATCATCCATAATCACAATTATGAGAACCATTGCTTGAACCATTCAAGAAGCATAACATGTGCTAGTCTGTCCGAATTAACAATGTCCTATCTTGTTAATTCTATGACTAGGGATATTTAGATATTAACACATTTGCATGCGATAGACATCTCACATCATGAACACTTTCATGATTGCCTTTGCACTGTGTTTATAATATCTAGGACTTCATTTATTAATTTAAGATTTACAAACTCATGTATTCAAACACAGCATTAATAAATGAATGATGCCTTTTATTAATAATATAAATTTCATACATATGAAAAACATCCCTATTACATGGGCTCTAGGGCATACTCTCTAACATTATAAGCCCAAAATTGATTATTTTAATTATTTAATATGATTAATTAATTAAATAATCAATTTATAATTAATTAATAATCAATTGGATTGATTATTAAGGCAAGAACACATGCATGCAAAAAGGTATCCTAAAATGAAAGTTTCCAAAATGGAAAAAGTTTCCTAATTTGATCGAATCATTAAAATAACTCAAAATATTGTTTCAAAGGTTGAAACAAAGTTAGTAATCCATTTCTTTATGCATTAGAAAGGCATATAAGGGTGTATGATTGGCATGATGGATAGTTATGGACAAAGCCCAATGTGATTGAGCATTATGCATGTTTTGGCCCAATGAGGACTTTCATGTCCCGGCCACTTGTTTTTGGTTTGCATTTCATTTCAAATTGTAATATGTAATTATATTACTTAGATTAGAATTAGAAATAGAGATAGAGACCACTATCAAGGAGCAAGATGGGCCGGATGGAGATCCAACAAGCTTGAAGATAATGTAATTATTTTCTTGTTTGAATCATGCATACTACCTAGGTGTGACCTTTTGATTTCCCTCTTGGCTCGGGGAAATCAATGTAGTGAAGTCCATAACTATACCATATTTGTATGCTTATATTTATGTGATAGATATAGGATGCATACCAATGTATACCAACCATGTATGATGAGACTTAATTAACTAAAACCCTCAAAACAAATACTAAGTTATATAAGCCTTTCATTAATTTGAAGACAACCAGAGTTCTTTATAGTGTGGCTTGTTGACCACAGTCAAGCTCACATTATATCAAATATATTCAAATCTAATTAAATGGGTCATCTTAGCTAACCCATTAGCTTGTTGACCACAGTCAAGCCTAATGGTTCTAGAGGCAAGATTAGGGAATGCATATATGATATGCATGCATCAAGAGTTGATAACCTAATGATCCAATAGTTGTGTAGAGACATAATTGGTATATAGATACCTACCTTTCAAGGGTATGGAATTTGGCTTGTTGACCACAGTCAAGGTCAAATTACATATCAAGGATTGGATATTGGCCTACTAAGAAAACCATTAGGTTTTCTCGGATTAAATAGTGAGGGCTATTAATTTGCAATAAAATAGTGGGAGTAAATGGATTAATTAAAGACCTTATTAATGCATACATATATATGAACATACTCTCGTATCTTTTCTTTTTCACATCTAGGTCATCATCATGAGCACATCAAACATTAATATACGATCAATCTTGGATAACAAGCTGGTTGGCAGCAACTATTCTGACTGGATCAGGCAAGTGAGAATTGTTTTCAGAGCTGAAAAGATCCACTATGTCTTGGATAAAGATCCGCCACCACTTCCATCAGATGATGCCATTGATGAGATCAAAGGAAATTATCGAAAATACATGGAGGATAGTGAAGTAGCAGTATGTTTGATGCTGGGTGCTATGTCCTCCAAACTGCCCTCTCCATATACCAAGAATACATCCTTAGTCCTTCTCAAGTACTTAAGAATATTCTTGACAGCTGCCCAATGTTCCTCTCCAAAATTAGATTGGAATCTGCTTGTGACACTCAAAGCAAATGCTACATCTGGACATGTACATAACATAGCATACATGATAGAACCAATTGCAGATGCATATGGTATTCTATTCATGCTCTCTCTATCCTCCAGTGTCTGTGGACACATAGACTTAGAAAGGTGTTTCCCATGCACCATGGGTATAAACCCTTTCTTAGAGAGATCCATATTGAACCTCTTCAATACTTTATCTATATATGTACTTTGAGAAAGACCTAGCAACCTATTGGATCTATCTCTATAGATCCTTATTCCCAGAATATAGGATGCTTCTCCAAGGTCTTTCATGGAGAATTGCTTGGATAACCATATTTTAACAGATTGGAGAAGAGAAATGTCATTTCCCATGATCAATATGTCATCTACATATAGAACTAGGAAGACAATTGCACTCCCACTGACCCTTTTATACACACAAGGTTCATCTTCATTCTGTGAGAAACCAAACTCTTTGATTGTCTCATTGAATCGTATGTTCCAACTCCTAGAGGCTTGCTTCAATCCATAAATGGATCTTTGAAGCTTGCATACCTTTTCGCCATTTCCTGATGTGAATCCTTCTGGTTGTGTCATATACACATCCTCGGTAAGATTTCCATTAAGGAAAGCTGTCTTCACATCCATCTGCCAAATCTCATAATCATAATGAGCTGCAATGGCTAAAAGTATTCTTATAGACTTAAGCATCGCTACAGGAGAAAAAGTTTCGTCATAGTCAATACCTTCTTTTTGACGATAACCTTTTGCTACTAAGCGAGCTTTATAGGTAACTATATTACCTTCCATGTCAGTCTTCTTTTTGAAGACCCATTTGCACCCTATGGGTTTTATCCCTTCAGGTGGTTGAGTTAAAGTCCATACTTTATTCTCATACATGGAGTCCATTTCGCACTGCATAGCCTTAAGCCATAAATCATGTTCTGAACTGTTCAAAACTTCTTGATAGCTTGTAGGCTCATTGTCCTCTACTACAGTTATGCCTCTATCCGAATCAATGTGAAATCCATATCTCACAGGGATAGAACGCATCCTAGTAGATCTTCTAGGATTTTGTGTATAATCAGGTTCAACTGTGATTTCATCATTATGAAATTCAGTTTCAGGTTCAATCGATTGATCATCTTCTATTTGTGGGTCTTGAACTTCACCAAGCTCAATTTTACTCCCACTGTCCTCTCGTAGGAGAAATTCTCTTTCTAAGAAGACAGCATGCCTTGAAACAAACACCTTTTGTTCTAAGGGATGATAGAAATAATATCCAAATGTTTCTTTTGGATATCCCACAAATAAACATTTGTCAGACTTAACATCCAGTTTGTCTGACATTGTCCTCTTCACATAAGCAGGACAACCCCATACTTTCATATGAGAAAGCGTGGGTTTCTTGTTATTCCACATCTCATATGGAGTAACATCAACCGATTTACTAGGAACTCTATTTAACACATAAACAGCAGTTTCTAGTGCATACCCCCAAAAGGACTTAGGCAAGTCCGCTCGGCTCATCATTGATCGAACCATATCTAATAGTGTTCGATTCCTCCTTTCGGATACACCATTGTGTTGTGGTGTATATGGAGGAGTCCATTGAGATAAAATCCCATTATCTCTAAGATAATCCTGAAACTCTTGACTTAAGTATTCTCCACCTCGATCTGATCTAAGTGTTTTAATACTTTTGCCAAGTTGTTTCTCTACTTCATTTCTGAATTCTTTGAACTTTTCAAATGCTTCAGACTTATATTTCATTAGATAGATGTATCCAAACCTGGAATAATCATCTATGAAAGTAATGAAGTAGGAGTAACCTCCTCTAGCATGTGTAGTCATTGGACCACATACATCCGAATGTATTAAGTCCAAAACCATTTTAGCTCGTTCTCCTTTACCAATAAAGGGAGCTTTTGTCATTTTTCCCAATAAACAAGATTCGCATGTATCAAATGATTCATAATCAAATGATCCCAAATCACCTGACTTGTGCAATTTGGTCATGCGTTTTTCATTTATGTGGCCTAAACGACAATGCCATAAGTATGAGGTATTTAGATTATCATGTTTCATTCTCTTGGTATCCACATTATGTACTTCTTTAATTAAATCAAGAACAAATATACCATTCTCAATGATAGCTTTTGCATAAAATATATTGTTCTTAAAAATGTAACAACATTTGTCCTTTAAAGAAATATCATAATCGTTCATTAAACAACTGAAAGAAATAATACTCTTGGACAAAGCTGGAACATAATAACAATTATTTAATTCCAGTACTAATCCACTCGGAAGAGGCAAATGATAAGTCCCCACAACAGTTGTAGAGATGTTTTGTCCAGTAGCTGACTGCAAACAAATCTCTGCCTTTCCAACTCTTCTAAAGCTTCTAAGCCCCTGTAGATCATTACATAAATGAGATCCACATCCGGTATCTAATACCCAAGATTGTTTTGAAGCAATAGAATAAGTATTAATTTCAATCATATGAATACCTGAAGTAGATGCAACAGCTTGCTTCTTCTCCTTAAGAGAATCTAGATAGGCCTTGCAGTTACGCTTCCAATGACCATCCTTTCCACAATGGAAGCAAGTCCCTTTGGGATTCTCTTTCTTGGCAACCTTCTTCTTGGAGATCCCACCATTCTTTGGCTGCGCCTTGGTTATCTTCTTCTTCTTCTTCTTGCCTTTAGCAGAAGTGACAACCATAACACTTTTTGGATCTTTCTTAAATGATCCATCAGCTGTCTTGAGCATGTTGATTAACTCAGGAATGGATACTTGGATCTTGTTCATGTTGAAGTTAAGCACAAAAGGTGCATAACTTGGAGCCAACGAGTACAAGATTAAATCTATGTAAAGATCATTATCCATAACATAGCCAAGTCTACTCAAATGCTCAATATACCCATACATCTTCAATGCATGAGCAGCAGCTGAAGTGCCTTCCACCATTTTGCAACTAAATAGAGCTCGAGCAATCTCATATTGCTCAGTTCTAGCCTGAGAAGAATAAAGCTCCTCTAGATGCAAAACGATGGTTCTAGCATCCATCATTTCATGTTGCTTCTGAAGCTCCGAGGACATAGCACCCAGTATCAGACATGCTGCTGTTTCACTATCCTCCATGTATTTTCGATAAATGCCTTTGATCTCATCAATGGCATCATCTGATGGACGTGGTGGTGGATCTTTATCCAAGACATAGTGGATCTTTTCAGCTCTGAGAACAATTCTCACTTGCCTGATCCAGTCAGAATAGTTATTGCCAACCAGCTTGTTATCCAAGATTGATCGTATGTTAATGTTTGATGTGCTCATGATGATGACCTAGATGTGAAAAAGAAAAGATATGAGAGTATGTTCATATATATATATATGCATTAATAAGGTCTTTAATTAATCCATTTACTCCCACTATTTTATTGCGAATTAATAGCCCTCACTATATAATCTGAGAAAACCCAATGGTTTTCTTAGTGGGCCAATATCCAATCCTTGATATGTAATTTGACCTTGACTGTGGTCAACAAGCCAAATTCCATACCCTTGAAAGGTAGGTATCCATATACCAATTGTGTCTCTACACAACTATTGGATCATTAGGTTATCAACTCTTGATGCATGCATATCATATATGCATTCCCTAATCTTGCCTCTAGAACCATTAGCCTTGACTGTGGTCAACAAACTAATGGGCTAGCTAAGATGACCCATTTAATTAGATTTGAACATATTCGATATAATGTGAGCTTGACTGTGGTCAACAACCCACACTATAAAGAACTCTGGTTCTCCTCAAATTAATGGAAGGCTTATATACCTTAGTATTTGTTTGAGGGTTTTAGTTAATTAAGTCTCATCATACATGGTTGGCATACATTGGTATGCATCCTATATCTATCACATAAATATAAGCATACAAATATGGTATAGTTATGGACTTCACTACATTGATTTCCCCGAGCCAAGAGGGAAATCAAAAGGTCACACCTAGGTAGTATGCATGATTCAAACAAGAAAATAATTACATTATCTTCAAGCTTGTTGGATCTCCATCCGGCCCATCTCGCTCCTTGATATTGGTCTCCATCTCTATTTCTAATTCTAATCTAAGTAATCTAATTACATATTACAATTTGAAATGAAATACAAACCAAAAACAAGTGGCCGGGACATGAAAGTCCTCATTGGGCCAAAACATGCATTATGCTCAATCACATTGGGCTTTGTCCATAACTAACCATCATGCCAATCATTCACCCTTATATGCCTTTCTAATGCATAAAGAAATGGATTACTAACTTTGTTTCAACCTTTGAAACTATATTTTGAGTTATTTTAATGATGTGATCAAATTAGGAAACTTTTTCCATTTTGGAAACTTTCATTTTAGGAAACCTTTTTGCATGAATTTGTTCTTGCCTTAATAATCAATCAAATTGATTATTAATTAATTATAAATTGATTATTTAATTAATTAATCATATTAAATAATTAAAAGAATCAATTTTGGGCTTAAATAAGTGTAGGCCGAAACCCACAGAAGAAAAACCCTAAATGTGTTCACACACAAACCAGTTTTGTGTCATTTGGACCATTTGGGCCTTTTGGAATGAGCCAAGCCCACTCCAGCCCTTAAAACCCATTAATAAACTTAATTAATGTTTATAATAGTTAATTTAAATCAGCTCCTTGGGCCTACCAAGTCATTTACTAATTTAAACCAAGTCCGTAAACATAATTAAGCCCATTAAGTGGTTTTAATGAATTAAAATTAATCAAATTAATTTAAGGCCCATTTTAATTAATCCAATTAATTAAAAACACTTTAATATATCATATATATCATATTTAGAAGATCAAAAGTCGTTCTAACCAAGAACACATCAAGAACACACGAAGAACACCAATTTATCGAACTTTTCGACAAAACTAGTTTTCATGCAAAACTTGTTCGATTTTAATTCCGTTCGATCCTACGGCTTAATATCACATATTAAACACATAAAATATCATCTAAATGATTTTTAAATGGATCCATAAGAAATTAAATTAGAACAGCCCCTACATTACCTAGGGTTTCACGCCAAACCCTAATGGGTTTCACGCCAAACCCAAATCAAAATGCTTCAAAAAATTCGTTTTTGTTTCCACCAAATTTATTTGATCACACATACAACCAGAAATCAATATTTCTCATTCATGAACAATCAAATCTAATATTTTAAAGTTCATGAAATAAATAACTCAAAACAAAAACAAAACTTATTCCGCAGAAAAATATAGAATTGTATATCCATGGCAAAACCGTGGCTCTGATACCATGTTGGATTTTTTATGGTTACATGCATCACATACATGAGCGGAATTTTAAAAATTTTTAACCATATGATCTGATCTTGCCATGAATACACAATATAACTATATGAGAATAAGAAAAATCACCTTTGATTTTTGTTGAACAGTTGATTTTACTTCGCACCGGGTTGTCGCAAACCACAGTGTCCAAAATCGAACACCTCCAATGAGTAATCCACACTAGAGAGGGGTAAATTGAACCAACAAATTGGTGTTCAACTAGGGCTGGCCGAAATTCCCAAGAGCTAGCTTGGGAAGTGGCGCAAAAGTGGAGAGAGAATTAAGAGAAAAAGACTTTCCTTTTGTTTTAATCACTTAACCCTAATTCTCATTAGTTGGCCTTTTATAGTTAGGTTAAAATTCCAACTCCTTAATGAGATTGGGCTCTTTAAAATTGCTGGAGAATTATTAATTGGGCTTCTGGAATTAATTATAATCATTTGGGCTTAATTAAATCCAAATTAAATCTTTTCATAAAAGACCATGCACAAAATCCACAAACTAGGCCCTTTGTGCATCTAATTGGATTTAAATACCCAAATGGATTCCAAATCCAACCAAATTAAATATGTGAGTTCCATAACACTTATGTAACATATATAAATTAATTTGGTCCAAGAAAAATCCCTCTAAGCCCTTCTGTATGGAGTTGGCGTGTAGCCCTCTTCTGGAGGGCTTCCTCCAACTTCTTCATTCCTTTGGCCCTCTATAATTTCTCCAATGGTCCTATTAATTATTATATCAGTCCTATAACACTTATAGTAGTCTTATAACACTTATAAGATAATAATAATTAATCATGAAATACATTATTTCATTTAGGTCCAATTTACAGAACATTTCTCAAAAGTTCCGCGGACAATTTTATTTGATCATAATTAATTAAACTCTTTAATTAATTATTATCATATTCTCCTCTCTACCTTTATAATAATATCAAATATTATTATCCTTGTCATTTTACCATTTTACCCTTTTCTCTATATGTGTGTGACCTATTGGGTTCCTGTCCATGTTGGCAGTATAATATGTAATTGTGAGTTCTATTCAAAAATCACATGATTTAAACTCCTTTAAATCATTTTATCAATCTCTATTGATATTTTGATACATCATTATACAAGTCATGATTGGCCTCTAGCTAGGCATCATGACTACCCAAATATCAGGAAAGTCATGTGGTTTGACTGTACCCTTCTATAGAAACAGTTACCGTGCAATTACTCCTTTCACCACTCTTATCTCATTTAGATTCAGAGTATGAATTTCTGTCAACTCATATAAATCTAATTATGTATGTTCTATTAATTTAACCATTGTTCCTAAAATGCCCTTCATGGATCTCCATCCATCTCGGCATATTACTCTGGCCAGAGATTCACTGAACAAGGTAATTATAGAATCATGTGAGATAACTTCCCTTGTTAAATCTGGGATGGTGAATCCTTTGTCAATCACTCAACTATCTTCAAGTAGGTCATGATATACCCAATCTCCTAACTATGTTCACTCCCAGTTGGAAGTAATCAGTTATGGAGTCAAAGTATACCACTTGCTACTTAAGATAACTTTGGTGATCTCAAGTCTAAGGATACTTGCACAACCGCTATGAAGAGATTCCTCACTGACATAGATTTAATATCCATATGAGGATTCTCTTTGCAGGTCTCCAATGAACTTGTTCCTCTAACAAGCATCCACATGTTAGCATTGATTATCATCCATAATCACAATTATGAGAACCATTGCTTGAACCATTCAAGAAGCATAACATGTGCTAGTCTGTCCGAATTAACAATGTCCTATCTTGTTAATTCTATGACTAGGGATATTTAGATATTAACACATTTGCATGCGATAGACATCTCACATCATGAACACTTTCATGATTGCCTTTGCACTGTGTTTATAATATCTAGGACTTCATTTATTAATTTAAGATTTACAAACTCATGTATTCAAACACAGCATTAATAAATGAATGATGCCTTTTATTAATAATATAAATTTCATACATATGAAAAACATCCCTATTACATGGGCTCTAGGGCATACTCTCTAACATTATAAGCCCAAAATTGATTATTTTAATTATTTAATATGATTAATTAATTAAATAATCAATTTATAATTAATTAATAATCAATTGGATTGATTATTAAGGCAAGAACACATGCATGCAAAAAGGTATCCTAAAATGAAAGTTTCCAAAATGGAAAAAGTTTCCTAATTTGATCGAATCATTAAAATAACTCAAAATATTGTTTCAAAGGTTGAAACAAAGTTAGTAATCCATTTCTTTATGCAATAGAAAGGCATATAAGGGTGTATGATTGGCATGATGGATAGTTATGGACAAAGCCCAATGTGATTGAGCATTATGCATGTTTTGGCCCAATGAGGACTTTCATGTCCCGGCCACTTGTTTTTGGTTTGCATTTCATTTCAAATTGTAATATGTAATTATATTACTTAGATTAGAATTAGAAATAGAGATAGAGACCACTATCAAGGAGCAAGATGGGCCGGATGGAGATCCAACAAGCTTGAAGATAATGTAATTATTTTCTTGTTTGAATCATGCATACTACCTAGGTGTGACCTTTTGATTTCCCTCTTGGCTCGGGGAAATCAATGTAGTGAAGTCCATAACTATACCATATTTGTATGCTTATATTTATGTGATAGATATAGGATGCATACCAATGTATACCAACCATGTATGATGAGACTTAATTAACTAAAACCCTCAAAACAAATACTAAGTTATATAAGCCTTTCATTAATTTGAAGACAACCAGAGTTCTTTATAGTGTGGCTTGTTGACCACAGTCAAGCTCACATTATATCAAATATATTCAAATCTAATTAAATGGGTCATCTTAGCTAACCCATTAGCTTGTTGACCACAGTCAAGCCTAATGGTTCTAGAGGCAAGATTAGGGAATGCATATATGATATGCATGCATCAAGAGTTGATAACCTAATGATCCAATAGTTGTGTAGAGACATAATTGGTATATAGATACCTACCTTTCAAGGGTATGGAATTTGGCTTGTTGACCACAGTCAAGGTCAAATTACATATCAAGGATTGGATATTGGCCTACTACGAAAACCATTAGGTTTTCTCGGATTAAATAGTGAGGGCTATTAATTTGCAATAAAATAGTGGGAGTAAATGGATTAATTAAAGACCTTATTAATGCATACATATATATGAACATACTCTCGTATCTTTTCTTTTTCACATCTAGGTCATCATCATGAGCACATCAAACATTAATATACGATCAATCTTGGATAACAAGCTGGTTGGCAGCAACTATTCTGACTGGATCAGGCAAGTGAGAATTGTTCTCAGAGCTGAAAAGATCCACTATGTCTTGGATAAAGATCCGCCACCACTTCCATCAGATGATGCCATTGATGAGATCAAAGGAAATTATCGAAAATACATGGAGGATAGTGAAGCAGCAGTATGTTTGATGCTGGGTGCTATGTCCTCGGAGCTTCAAAAGCAACATGAGATGATGGATGCTAGAACCATCGTTTCGTATCTAGAGAAGCTATATTCTTCTCAAGCTAGAACTGAGCAATATGAGATTGCCCGAGCTCTATTTAGCTGCAAAATGGTGGAAGACACTTCAGCTGCTACTCATGCATTGAAGATGTATGGGTATATTGAGCATTTGAGTAGACTTGGCTATGTTATGGATAATGATCTATACATAGATTTAATCTTGTACTCGTTGGCTCCAAGTTATGTACCTTTTGTGCTTAAGTTCAACATGAACAAGATCCAAGTATCCATTCCTGAATTAATCAATATGCTCAAGACAGCTGATGGATCATTTAAGAAGGATCCAAAAAGTGTCATGGTTGTCACTTCTGTTAAAGGCAAGAAGCAAAAGAAGAAAAAGATAACCAAGGCGCAGCCAAAGAATGGTGGGATCTCCAAGAAGAAGGTTGCCAAGAAAGAGAATCCCAAAGGAACTTGCTTCCATTGTGGAAAGGATGGTCATTGGAAGTGTAACTGCAAGCCCTATCTAGATTCTGTCAAGGAAAAGAAGCAACCTGATGCTTCTACTTCAGGTATTCATATGATTGAAATTAATACTTATTCTATTGCTTCAAAACAATCTTGGGTATTAGATACCGGATGTGGATCTCACTTATGTAATGATCTACAGGGGCTTAGAAGCTTTAGAAGAGTTGGAAAGGCAGAGATATGTTTGCAGTCAGCTACTGGACAGAATATCTCTACAAAAATTGTGGGGACTTACTATTTGCCTCTTCCTAGTGGATTAGTACTGGAATTAAATAATTGTTATTATGTTCCAGCTTTGTTCAAAAGTATTATTTCTTTCAGTTGTTTGATGAACGATTATGATATTTCTTTAAAGGACAAATGTTGTTACATTTTTAAGAACAATATGTTTTATGCAAAAGCTATCATTGAGAATGGTATATTTTTTCTTGATTTAATTAAAGAAGTACATAATGTGGATACCAAGAGAATGAAACATGATAATCTAAATACCTCATACTTATGGCATTGCTGTTTAGGCCATATAAATGAAAAATGCATGACCAAATTGCATAAGTCAGGTGATTTAGGATCATTTGATACATGCAAATCTTGTTTATTGGGAAAAATGACAAAAGCTCCCTTTATTGGTAAAGGAAAACGAGCTAAAATGGTTTTGGACTTAATACATTCTGATGTATGTGGTCCAATGACTACACATGCCAGAGGAGGTTACTCCTACTTCATTAGTTTCATAGATGATTATTCCAGGTTTGGATATATCTATCTAATGAAATATAAATCAGAAGCATTTGAAAAGTTCAAAGAATTCAGAAATGAAGTAGAGAAACAACTTGGCAAAAGTATTGAAACACTTAGATCAGATCGAGGTGGAGAATACTTAAGCCAAAAGTTTCAGGATTATCTTAGAGATAATGGGATTTTAACTCAATGGACTCCACCATATACACCACAACACAATGGTGTATCTGAAAGGAGAAATCGAACACTATTGGATATGGTTTGATCAATGATGAGCCGAGTGGACTTGCCTAAGTCCTTTTGAGGATATGCACTAGAAACTGTTGTTTATGTGTTAAACAGAGTTCCTAGTAAATCGGTTGATGTTACTCCATATGAGATGTGGAATAACAAGAAACCCACGCTTTCTCATATGAAAGTATGGGGTTGTCCTGCTTATGTGAAGAGGACAATGTCAGACAAACTAGATGTTAAGTCTGACAAATGTTTATTTATGGGATATCCAAAAGAAACGTTTGGATATTATTTCTATCATCCCTTAGAACAAAAGGTGTTTGTTTCAAGGCATGTTGTCTTCTTGGAAAGAGAATTTCTCATACGAGAGGACAGTGGGAGTAAAATTGAACTTGGTGAAGTTCAAGACCCACAAATAGAAGATGATCAACCGATTGAACCCGAAACTGAATTTCATAATGATGAGATTGCAGTTGAACCTGATTATACACAAAATCCTAGAAGATCTTCTAGGATGCGTTCTATCCCTGTGAGATATGAATTTCACATTAATTTGGATAGAGGTATAACTGTAGTAGAGGACAATGAGCCTACAAGCTATGAAGAAGTTTTGAACTGTTCAGAACGTGATTTATGGCTTAAGGCTATGCAGTCTGAAATGGAATCCATGTATGAGAACAATGTATGGACTTTAACTCAACCACCTGAAGGGATAAAACCCATAGGGTGCAAATGGGTCTTCAAAAAGAACACCTGTTAGAGAGTATGCCCTAGAGCCGATGTAATAGGGATGTTTTTCATATGTATGAAATTTATATTCTTAATAAAAGGCATCATTCATTTATTAATGCTATGTTTGAATACATGAGTTTGTAAATCTTAAATTAATAAATGTAGTCCAAGATATTATAAACACAGTGCAAAGGCAATCATGAAGGTGTTCATGATGTGAGATGTCTATTGCATGCAAATGTCTTCAGATCTAAATATCCCTAGTCATAGAATTAACAAGATAGGACATTGTTAATTCGGACAGACTAGCACATGTTATGCTTCTTGAATGGTTCAAGCAATGGTTCTCATAACTGTGATTATGGAAGATAATCAAAGCTAACATATGGATGCTTGTTAGAAGAACAAGTTCATTGGAGACCTGCAAAGAGAATCCTCACATGGATATTAAATCTATGTCAATGAGGAATCTCTTCATAGCGGTTGTGCAAGTATCCTTAGACTTGAGATCACCAAAGTTATCTTAAGTAGCAAGTTGTATACTTTGACTCCATAACTGATTACTTCCAACTGGGAGTGAACATAGTTAGGAGATTGGGTATATCATGACCTACTTGAAGATAGTTGAGTGATTGACAAAGGATTCACCATCCCAAATTTGACAAGGGAAGTTATCTCGCATGATTCTATAATTGCCTTGTTCAGAGAATCTCTGGCCAGAGTAATATGCCGAGATGGATGGAGATCCATGAAGGGCATTTTAGGAACAATGGTTAAATTAGTAGAACATACATAATTAGATTTATATGAGTTGACAGAAATCCATACTCATAATCTAATTGAGATAAGAGTGGTGAAAGGAGTAATTGCACGGTAACTGTTTCTATGGAAGGGTACAGTCAAACCACATGACTTTCCTGACATTTGGGTAGTCATGATGCCTAGCTAGAGGCCAATCATGACTTGTATAATGATGTATCAAAAGTATCAATAGGGATTGATAAGATGATTTAAAGGAGTTTAAATCATGTGAGTTTTGAATAGAACTTACAATTACATATTATACTGCCAACATGGACAGGAACCCAATAGGTCACACACATATAGAGAAAAGGGTAAAATGGTAAAATAACAAGGATAATAATATTTGATATTATTATGAAGGTAGAGAAGTGAATAAGATAATAATTAATTAAAGAGTTTAACTAATTATGATCAAATAAAATTGTCCGCGGAACTTTTGAGAAATGTTCTGCAAAATTGGACCTAATTGAAATAATGTATTTTATGATTAATTATTATTATCTTATAAGTGTTATAAGACTACTATAAGTGTTATAGGACTGATATAATAATTAATAGGTCCATTGGAGAAATTATAAAGGGCCAAAGGAATGAAGAAGTTGGAGGAAGCCCTCTAGAAGAGGGCTAAACGCCAACTCCATACGAAGGGCTTAGAGGGATTTTTCTTGGACCAAATTAATTTATATATGTTACATAAGTGTTATGGAACTCACATATTTAATTTGGTTGGATTTGGAATCCATTTGGGTGTTTAAATTCAATTAGATGCACAAAGGGCCTAGTTTGTGGATTTTGTGCATAGAGTTTTTGAAAAGGATTAAATTGGATTTAATTAAGCCCAAATGATTATAATTAATTCCAGAGGCCCAATTAATAATTCTCCAGCAATTTTAAAGAGCCCAATCTCATTAAGGAGTTGGAATTTTAACCTAACTATAAAAGGCCAACTAATGAGAATTAGGGTTAAGTGATTAAAACAAAAGGAAAGTCTTTCTCTATTCTCTCTCTCCTTTTTGCGCCAACTCCAAGCTAGCTTCTTGGAATTTCGGCCAGACCTAGTTGAACACCAATTTTTTGGTTCAATTTATCCCTCTCTAGTGTGGATTACTCATTGGAGGTGTTCGATTTTGGACACTATGATTTGCGACAACCTGGTGTGAAGTAAAATCAACTGTTCAACAAAAATCAAAGGTGATTTTTCTTATTCTCATATAGTTATATTGTGTATTCATTGTAAAATCAGATCTAATGGTTAAAAAATTTTAAAATTCCGCTCATGTATGTGATGCATGTAACCGTTAAATTCCAACATGGTATCAGAGCCACGGTTTTGCCATGGATATACAATTCTATATTTTTCTGCTGAATAAGTTTTGTTTTGTTTTGAGTTATTTATTTCATGAACTTTAAAATATTAGATTTGATTGTTCATGAATGAGAAATATTGATTTCTGGTTGTATGTGTGATCAAATAAATTTGGTGGAAACAAAAACAAAATTTTTGAATGATTGTGATTAGGATTTGGCGTGAAACCCATTAGGGTTTGGCGTGAAACCCTAGGTGTTGTAGGGGCTGTTCTAATTTAATTTCTTATGGATCCATTTAAAAATCATTTAGATGATATTTTATGTGTTTAATATGTGATATTAAGCGGTAGGATCGAACGGAATTAAAATCAAACAAGTTTTGCATGAAAACTAGTTTAGTCGAAAAGTTCGATAAAATGGTGTTCTTCGTGTGTTCTTGATGTGTTATTGGTTAGAACGACTTTTGATCTTCTAAATCTGATATATATGATATATTAAAGTTTTTTTAATTAATTGGATTAATTAAAATGGGCCTTAAATTAATTTGATTAATTTTAATTTATTAAAACCACTTAATGGGCTTAATTATGTTTACAGACTTGGTTTAAATTAGTGAATGACTTGGTGGGCTCAAGGAGCTGATTTAAATTAAACATTATAAACATTAATTAAGTTTATTAATGGGTTTTAAGGGCTGGAGTGGGCTTGGCTAATTCCAAAACGCCCAAATGGTCCAAAAGACACAAAACTAGTTTGTGTGTGAACACAGTTAGGGTTTTTCTTCTGTGGGTTTCGGCCTACATTTGTTTTAAGCCCAAAATTGATTCTTTTAATTATTTAATATGATTAATTAATTAAATAATCAATTTATAATTAATTAATAATCAATTGGATTGATTATTAAGACAAGAACACATGCATGCAAAAAGGTTTCCTAAAATGAAAGTTTCCAAAATGGAAAAAGTTTCCTAATTTGATCACATCATTAAAATAACTCAAAATATAGTTTCAAAGGTTGAAACAAAGTTAGCAATCCATTTCTTTATGCATTAGAGAGGCATATAAGGGCGTATGATTGGCATGATGGTTAGTTATGGACAAAGCCTAATGTGATTGAGCATAATGCATGTTTTGGCCTAATGAGGACTTCCATGTCCCGGCCACTTGTTTTTGGTTTGTATTTCATTTAAAATTGTAATATGTAATTAGATTACTTAGATTAGAATTAGAAATAGAGATGGAGACCAATATCAAGCAGCAAGATGGGCCGGATGGAGATCCAACAAGCTTGAAGATAATGTAATTATTTTCTTGTTTGAATCATGCATACTACCTAGGTGTGACCTTTTGATTTCCCTCTTGGCTCGGGGAAATCAATGTAGTGAAGTCCATAACTATACCATATTTGTATGCTTATATTTATGTGATAGATATAGGATGCATACCAATGTATGCCAACCATGTATGATGAGACTTAATTAACTAAAACCCTCAAACAAATACTAAGGTATATAAGCCTTCCATTTATTTGAGGAGAACCAGAGTTCTTTATAGTGTGGGTTGTTGACCACAGTCATGCTCACATTATATCGAATATGTTCAAATCTAATTAAATGGGTCATCTTAGCTAGCCCATTAGTTTGTTGACCACAGTCAAGGCTAATGGTTCTAGAGGCAAGATTAGGGAATGCATATATGATATGCATGCATCAAGAGTTGATAACCTAATGATCCAATAGTTGTGTAGAGACATAATTGGTATAGAGATACCTACCTTTCAAGGGTATGGAATTTGGCTTGTTGACCACAGTCAAGTTCAAATTACATATCAAGGATTGGATATTGGCCCACTAAGAAAACCATCGGGTTTTCTCGAATTATATAGTGAGGGCTATTAATTCGTAATAAAATAGTGGGAGTAAATGGATTAATTAAAGACCTTATTAATGCATACATATATATATGAACATACTCTCATATCTTTTCTTTTTCACATCTAGGTCATCACCATGAGCACATCAAACATTAATATACAATCAATCTTGGATAACAAGCTGGTTGGCAACAACTATTCTGACTGGATCAAGCAAGTGAGAATTGTTCTCAGAGCTGAAAAGATCCACTATGTCTTAGATAAAGATCCACCACCACTTCCATCAGATGATGCCATTGATGAGATCAAATGCATTTATCAAAAATACATGGAGGATAGTGATGCAGCAGCATGTCTAATGCCGGGTGCTATGTCCTCGGAGCTTCATAAGCAACATGAAATGATGGATGCTAGAACCATCGTTTTGCATCTAGAGGAGCTTTATTCTTCTCAAGCTAGAACTGAGCAATATGAGATTGCTCAAGCTCTATTTACCTGCAAAATGGTGGAAGGCACTTCAGCTGCTACTCATGCATTGAAGATGTATGGGTATATTGAGCATTTGAGTAGACTTGGCTATGTTATGGATAATGATCTATACATAGATTTAATCTTGTACTCGTTGGCTCCAAGTTATGCACCTTTCGTGCTTAACTTCAACATGAACAAGATCCAAGTATCCATTCTTGAGTTAATCAATATGCTCAAGACAACTGATGGATCATTTAAGAAGGATCCAAAAAGTGTCATGGTTGTCACTTCTGTTAAAGGCAAGAAGCAGAAGAAGAAGAAGATAACCAAGGCGCAGCCAAAAAATGGTGGGATCTCCAAGAGGAAGGTTGCCAAGAAAGGGAATCCCAAAGGAACTTGCTTCCATTGTGGAAAGGATGGTCATTGGAAGAGTAACTGCAAGGCCTATCTAGATTCTCTCAAAGAGAAGAAGCAAACTGATGCTTCTACTTCAGGTATTCATATGATTGAAATTAATACTTATTCTATTGCTTCAAAACAATATTGGGTATTAGATACCAGATGTGGATCTCATTTATGTAATGATCTACAGGGGCTTAGAAGCTTTAGAAGAGTTGGAAAGGCAGAGATATGTTTGCAGTCAGCTACTGGACAGAACATCTCCACAACAGTTGTGGGGACTTACTATTTGCCTCTTCCTAGTGGATTAGTACTGGAATTCAATAATTGTTATTATTTTCCAGCTTTGTCCAAAAGTATTATTTCTTTCAATTGTTTGATGAACGATTATGATATTTCTTTAAAGGACAAATGTTGTTACATTTTTAAGAACAATATGTTTTATGCAAAAGCTATCATTAAGAATGGTATATTTGTTCTTGATTTAATTAAAGAAGTACATAATGTGGATACCAATAGAATGAAACATGATAATCTAAATACCTCATACTTATGGCATTGTCGTTTAGGCCACATAAATGAAAAATGCATGACCAAATTGCACAAGTCAGGTGATTTGGGATCATTTGATTATGAATCATTTGATACATGCGAATCTTGTTTATTGGGAAAAATGACAAAAGCTCCCTTTATTGGTAAAGGAGAACGAGCTAAAATGGTTTTGGACTTGATACATTCATATGTATGTGATCCAATGACTACACATGCCAGAGGAGTTTACTCCTACTTCATTACTTTCATAGATGATTATTCCAGGTTTGGATACATCTATCTAATGAAATATAAGTCTGAAGCATTTGAAAAGTTCAAAGAATTCAGAAATGAAGTAAAGAAACAACTTGGCAAAAGTATTAAAACACTTAGATCAGATCGAGGTAGAGAATACTTTAGTCAAGAGTTTCAGGATTATCTTAGAGATAATGGGATTTTATCTCAATGGACTCCTCCATATACACCACAACACAATGGTGTATCTGAAAGGGGGAATCGAACACTATTAGATATGGTTCGATCAATGATGAGCCGAGCGGACTTGCCTGAGTCCTTTTGGGAATATGCACTAGAAACTGCTGTTTATATGTTAAACAGAGTTCCTAGTAAATCAGTTGATGTTACTCCATATGAGATGTGGAATAACATGAAACCCACGCTTTCTCATATGAAAGTATGGGGTTGTCCTGCTTATGTGAAGAGGACAATGTCAGACAAACTGGATGTTAAGTCTGACAAATGTTTATTTGTGGGATATCCAAAAGAAACGTTTGGATATTATTTATATCATCGCTTAGAACAAAAGGTGTTTGTTTCAAGGCATGTTGTCTTCTTGGAAAGAGAATTTCTCCTACAAGAGGACTGTGGGAGTAAAATTGAACTTGGTGAAGTTCAAGACCCACAAATAGAAGATGATCAACCGATTGAACCCGAAACTGAATTTCATAATGATGAGATTACAGTTGAACCTTATTATACACAAAATCCTAGAAGATCTACTAGGATGCGTTCTATCCCTATGAGATATGGATTTCACATTGATTCGGATAGAGGCATAACTGTAGTAGAGGACAATAAGCCCATAAGCTATCAAGAAGTTTTGAACAGTTCAGAACGTGATTTATGGCTTAAGGCTATGCAGTCTGAAATGGACTCCATGTATGAGAACAAAGTATGGACTTTAACTCAACCACCTGAAGGGATAAAACCCATAGGGTGCAAATGGGTCTTCAAAAAGAAGACTGACATGGAAGGTAATATAGTTACCTATAAAGCTCGCTTAGTAGCAAAAGGTTATCGTCAAAAAGAAGGTATTGACTATGACGAAACTTTTTCTCCTGTAGCGATGCTTAAGTCTATAAGAATACTTTTAGCCATTGCAGCTCATTATGATTATGAGATTTGGCAAATGGATGTGAAGACAGCTTTCCTTAATGGAAATCTTACCGAGGATGTGTATTTGACACAACCAGAAGGATTCACATCAGGAAATGGCAAAAAGGTATGCAAGCTTCAAAGATCCATTTATTGATTGAAGCAAGCCTCTAGGAGCTGGAACATACGATTCAATGAGACAATCAAAGAGTTTGGTTTCTCACAGAATGAAGATGAACCTTGTGTGTATAAAAGGATCAGTGGGAGTGCAATTGTCTTCCTAGTTCTATATGTAGATGACATATTGATCATGGGAAATGACATTTCTCTTCTCCAATCTGTTAAAATATGGTTATCCAAGCAATTCTCAATGAAAGACCTTGGAGAAGCATCTTATATTCTGGGAATAAGGATCTATAGAGATAGATCCAATAGCTTGCTAGGTCTTTCTCAGAGTACATATATAGATAAAGTATTGAAGAGGTTCGATATGGATCTCTCTAACAAAGGGTTTATAACCATGGTGCATAGGAAACACCTTTCTAAGTCTATATGTCCACAGACACTAGATGATAGAGAGAGCATGAATAGAATACCGTATGCATCTGCAATTGGTTCTATCATGTATGCTAGTCATGTAAATGTCCAGATGTAGCATTTGCTTTGAGTGTCACAAGCAGATTCCAATCCAATTTTGGAGAGGAACACTGGGCAGCTATCAAGAATATTCTTAAGTACTTGAGAAGGACTAAGGATATATTCTTGGTATATGGAGAAGGCGGTTTGGAAGTAAATGGGTATATAGATGCCAGCTTCCAATCTGACAAAGATGATTGTAAATCACAATCTGGTTATGTGTTCAAAATGGGAGGAGGAGCAGTTAGTTGGAAAAGTTCCAAACAAGAAACAACTACTGATTCCACGATGGAAGCTGAGTACATTGCTGCTTCAGAAGCAGCCAAAGAAGTAGTCTAGATTAAAAAGTTCATAACCGAACTAGGAGTGGTGCCTAGCATTGTTGATCCGATTCCTTTATATTGTGACAACAATGGAGCCATTGCGCAAGCAAATGAACCACGATCTCATCAGCGATCCAAGCATGTTCTCAAACGCTACCATCTCATAAGGGAAATAGTAGCTAGAAATTATGTGAAAATAGAAATGGTTCCCACAGATGACAATGTGGCGGATCCCCTCACTAAAGCACTTTCCCAGATTAAGCATGATCACCATATAAAAAGCATGGGTTTGAGACATATGAGTGATTGGTTCTAGTGCAAGTGGGAGATTGTTAGAGAGTATGCCCTACAGCCCATGTAATAGGGATGTTTTTCATATGTATGAAATTTATATTCTTAATAAAAGGCATCATTCATTTATTAATGCTATGTTTGAATACATGAGTTTGTAATTCTTAAATTAATAAATGAAGTCCTAGATATTATAAACACGGTGCAAAGGCAATCATAAAGGTATTCATGATGTGAGATGTCTATTGCATGCAAATATCTTAATATCTAAATATCCCTAGTCATAAAATTAACAAGATAGGACATTGTTAATTCGGACAGACTAGCACATGTTATGCTTCTTGAATGGTTCAAGCAATGGTTCTCATAACTGTGATTATGGAAGATAATCAAAGCTAACATATGGATGCTTGTTAGAAGAACAAGTTCATTGGAGACCTGCAAAGAGAATCGTCACATGGATATTAAATCTATGTCAGTGAGAAATCTCTTCATAGCGGTTGTACAAGTATCCTTAGACTTGAGATCACCAAAGTTATCTTAAGTAGCAAGTGGTATACTTTGACTCCATAACTGATTACTTCCAACTGGGAGTGAACATAGTTAAGAGATTGGGTATATCATGACCTACTTGAAGATAGTTGAGTGATTGACAAAGGATTCACCATCCCAGATTTAACAAGGGAAGTTATCTCGCATGATTCTATAATTGCCTTGTTCAGAGAATCTCTAGCCATAGTAATATGCCGAGATGGATGGAGATCCATGAAGGGCATTTTAGGAACAATGGTTAAATTAGTAGAACATACATAATTAGATTTATATGAGTTGACAGAAATCCATACTCATAATCTAATTGAGATAAGAGTGGTGAAAGGAGTAATTGCACGGTAACTGCTTCTATGGAAGGGTACAGTCAAACCACATGACTTTCCTGACATTTGGGTAGTCATGATGCCTAGCAAGAGGCCAATCATGACTTGTATAATGATGTATCAAAAGTATCAATAGGGATTGATAAGATAATTTACAGGAGTTTAAATCATGTGAGTTTTGAATAGAAATCACAATTACATATTATACCGCCAACATGGACAGGAACCCAATAGGTCACACACATATAGAGAAAAGGGTAAAATGATAAAATAACAAGGATAATAATATTTGATATTATTATGAAGGTAGAGAAGTGAATAAGATAATAATTAATTAAAGAGTTTAATTAATTATGATCAAATAAAATTATCCGCGGAACTTTTGAGAAATATTCTGCAAAATTGGACCTAATTGAAATAATGTATTTTATGATTAATTATTATTATCTTATAAGTGTTATAAGACTACTATAAGTGTTATAGGACTGATATAATAATTAATAGGTCCATTGGAGAAATTATAAAGGGCCAAAGGAATGAAGAAGTTGGAGGAAGCCCTCCAGAAGAGGGCCACACGCCAACTCCATACAGAAGGGCTTAGAGGGCTTCTTCTTGGACCAAATTAATTTATATATGTTAAATAAGTGTTATGAAACTCACATATTTAATTTGGTTGGATTTGGAATCCATTTGGGTATTTAAATTCAATTAGATGCACAAAGGGCCTAGTTTGTGGATTTTGTGCATAGATTTTTTTGAAAAGGATTAAATTGGATTTAATTAAGCCCAAATGATTATAATTAATTCCAGAGGCCCAATTAATATTTCTCCAAAAATTTTAAAGAGCCCAATCTTATTAAGGAGTTGGAATTTTAACCTAACTATAAAAGGCCAACTAATGAGAATTAGGGTTAAGTGATTAAAACAAAAGGAAAGTCTTTTTCTCTATTCTCTCTCTCCTTTTTGCGCCAACTCCAACCTAGCTTCTTGGAATTTTGGGCAAACCTAGTTGAACACCAATTTGTTGGTTCAATTTACCCCTCTCTAGTGTGGATTACTCATTGGAGGTGTTCAATTTTGGACACTGTGGTTTGCGACAACCCGGTGTGAAGTAAAATCAACTTTTCAACAAAAATCATAGGTGATTTTTCATATTCTCATATAGTTATATTGTGTATTCATGGCAAGATCAGATCTAATGGTTAAAAAATTTTAAAATTTTGCTCATGTATGTGATGCATGTAACCGTTAAATTCCAAAAAGACCGACATGGAAGGTAATATAGTTACCTATAAAGCTCGCTTAGTAGCAAAAGGTTATCGTAAAAAAGAAGGTATTGACTATGACGAAACTTTTTCTCCTGTAGCAATGCGTAAGTCTATAAGAATACTTTTAGCCATTGCAGCTCATTATGATTATGAGATTTGGCAAATGGATGTGAATACAGCTTTCCTCAATGGAAATCTTACTGAGTATGTGTATATGACCCAACCAATCAGAAAATGGTGAAAAGGTATGCAAGTTTCAAAGATATATTTATGAAGGGTTCACATCAGGAAATGGCGATAAGGTATGCAAGCTTCAAAGATCCATTTATGGATTGAAGCAAGCCTCTAGGAGCTGGAACATTTGACTCAATGAGACAATCAAAGAGTTTGGTTTCTCATAGAATGAAGATGAACCTTGTGTGTATAAAAGGGTCAGTGGGAGTGCAATTGTCTTCCTAGTTCTATATGTAGATGACATATTGATCATGGGAAATGACATTTCTCTTCTCTAATCTGTTAAAATATGGTTATCCAAGCAATTCTCTATGAAAGACCTTGGAGAAGCATCCTATATTCTGGGAATAAGGATCTATAGAGATAGATCCAATAGGTTGCTAGGTCTTTCTCAGAGTACATATATAGATAAAGTATTGAAGAGGTTCAATATGGATCTCTCTAACAAAGGGTTTATACCTATGGGAAATACCTTTCTAAGTCTATATGTCCGCAGACACTATAGGATAGAGAGAGCATGAATAGAATACCGTATGCATCTGCAATTTGTTCTATCATGTATGCTATGTTATGTACACATCCAGATGTAGCATTTGCTTTGAGTGTCAAAAGCATATTCCAATCCAATTTTGGAGAGGAACACTGGGCAGCTGTCAAGAATATCCTTAAGTACTTGAGAAGGACTAAGGATATATTCTTGGTATATGGAGAGGGCAATTTGGAAGTAAATGGGTATACAAATGCCAGCTTCCAATCTGACAAAGATGAATGTAAATCACAGTCTGGTTATGTGTTCGTAATGGGAGGAGGAGGATCAGTTAGTTGGAAAAGTTCCAAACAAGAAACAACTGCTGATTTCACGACAGAAGCTAAGTACATTGCTGCTTCAGAAGCAGCCAAAGAAGCAGTCTGGATCAAAAAGTTCATAACTGAACAAGGAGTGGTGCTTAGCATTGTTTATCTGATTCCTTTATATTGTGACAATAATGGAGCCATTGCGCAAGCAAAGGAACCACGGTCTCATCAGCGATCCAAGCATGTTCTCAGACGCTACCATCTCATAAGGGAAATGGTAGCTAGAAATGATGTGAAAATAGAAAGGGTTCCCACAGATGACAATGTGGCGGATCCCCTCACTAAAGCACTTTCCCAGATTAAGCATGATCACCATATAAATAGCATAGGTCTGAGACATATGAGTGATTGGCTCTAGTGAAAGTGTGAGATTGTTAGAGAGTATGCACTAGAGCCCATGTAATAAGGATGTTTCTCATATGTATAAAATTTATATTCTTAATAAAAGGCATCATTCATTTATTAATGCTATGTTTAAATATATGAGTTTATAAATCTTAAATTAATAAATGAAGTCCTAGATATTATAAGCACAGTGCAAAGGCAATCATGAAGGTGTTAATGATGTGAGATGTCTATTGCATTCAAATGTATTAATATCTAAATATCCCTAGTCAAAGAATTAACAAGATAGGACATTGTTAATTCGGATAGACTAGCACATGTTATGCTTCTTGAATGGTTCAAGCAGTGGTTCTTATAACTGTGATTATGGAAGATAATCAAAGCTAACATGTGGATGCTTGTTAGAAGAACAAGTTCATTGGAGACCTACAAAGAGAATCCTCACATGGATATTAAATCTATTTCAATGAGGAATCTCTTCATAGCGGTTGTGCAAGTATCCTTAGACTTGAGATCACCGAAGTTATCTTAAGTAGCAAGTGGTATACTTTGACTCCATAACTGATTACTTCCAACTGAGAGTGAACATAGTTAGTAGATTAGGTATATCATGACCTACTTGAAGATAGTTGAGTGATTGACAAAGGATTCACCATCCCAGATTTAATAAGGGAAGTTATCTCGCATGATTTTATAATTACCTTGTTCAGAGAATCTCTGGCCAGAGTAAAATGCCAAGACGGATAGAGATCCATGGATGGCATTTTGGGAACAATGGTTAAATTAATAAAACATACATAATTAGATTTATATGAGTTGATAGAAATCCATACTCAGAATCTAATTGAGATAAGAGTGGTGAAAGGAGTAATTGCACTGTAACTGTTTCTATGGAAGGGTATAGTCAAACCACATAACTTTCCTGACATTTGGGTAGTCATGATGCCTAGCTAGAGGCCAATCATGACTTGTATAATGACATATCAAAATATTAATAGGGATTGATAAAATGATTTGAAGGAGTTTAAATCATGTGAGTTTTGAATAGAACTCACAATTACATATTATACTGCCAACATGGACAGGAACCCAATTGGTCACACACATATAGAGAAAAAGGATAAAATGGTAAAATGACAAGGATAATAATACTTGATATTATTATGAGGGTAGAGAAGTGAATAAGATAATAATTAATTAAAGAGGTTAATTAATTATGATCAAGTAAAATTATTCGCGGAACTTTTGAGAAATATTCTGTAAGTTGGACCTAATTGAAATAATGTATTTCATGGTTAATTATTATTGTCATATAAGTGTTATAGGACTACTATAAGTGTTATAAGACTAATATATTAATTAATAAGTCCATTGGAGGAGTTATAAAGGGGCCAGAGGAATGGAGCTAGTATGGAAGCCCTTCTGTAGAGGGCCACACTCCATCTCCATACAGAAGGCCTTAGAGGCCTTTTTCTTGCACCAAATTAATTTATATATGTTACATAAGTATTATGGAACTCACATATTTAATTTGGTTGGATTTGGAATCCATTTGGGTATTTAAATCCAATTAGTTGCACAAAGGGCCTAGTTTGTGGGTTTTGTGTATAGTCTTTTATGAAAAGGTTTAAATTGGATTTAATTAAGCTCAAATGATTATAATTAATTCTAGAGGCCCAATTAATAATTCTCCAGCAATTTTAAAGAGCCCAATCTCATTAAAGAGTTGGAATTTTAACCTAACTATAAAAGGCCAACTAATGAGGAATTAGGGTTAAGTTATTAAACAGAAAAGAAAGACCTTTTCTCTTATCCTCTCTCTCTTTTGCGCCACCTCCAAACTAGCTTCTTGGGAATTTTCTGTTTTGAGTTTTTTGTATTGTTTTAGTGTAAAAATGGTTTTAAATTTTTTATTAGGTATTGTAATTATTATTACATGTTTATATACTATCCTAAGATGTTCTTAGAGCTGTTCATGGTCGAATTTATTTATAGATACCTGATGGTACATGTTAATCTTGAAACTAGGTGCTAGTTTGCATGATATGTGTTTGTTTAACAACTAGTTTTCAAAATTAAATGTATAAACATGTTTGGCATGTTTGTAAGTGATTTTTAAAGATAAATAACAGGTCTGGACATATTTTAAATTTTTTTTTAATTCTGGTCCATGACAATTTAATTGATTAATTTTAAAATCACTTACAACTATGACTAGTTTGTGTTTGTTGCATGTTTAATCAACATTGTTTGTTTTATTTTGATTAAAATGGCAAAAACACATTTAGATCAGATCTGAATAGAACCTTAACTCAATTTTTTATGACCTTATTTAAAATATTAAATGGCTCATAAAATTGTTTTTAGTGTTTGTACATTTTTGTGGCATTATATGAGCATTAAACAACTAATTTCATTGTTGTTGTTTGTTTTTGTATGAATGTCGTGTATGATATATGTTCTTCATGATTTTATGTTTTAATTCATGTTGGAACATATTATGTGTATTTTTAATGTTTATGGGTTGTATGACATAAAATTAAAAAATGGCAAAAAAAATTGGAAATTATACTAGAGTTGATTTATGGCACAAATCTAATTAGTTTTTTTTTTGGGCTTTTAAGAGAACTTATTCAATAAGAGGATTTAGTTCATTAGGCTTTGGCCCAGGCCCATCATGGGATCTTCTCTTAAAAGTTCAAGTACATAATTTCCATTAATGGGCTTGGCTAAATTAATTAAAATTGGACTTTGTTTTATCCATGAATGTTATGTATATTTATTTGCTTGTTTTGTGTGATGAATCGATATGCATGGTGCATTCATGGGCCCTGGCTTTTTGTAATTAAATATGGCCTGTGTACCATTATGTATTATTGTAAAAGTTTCATTTATTTCTTAGTATAGAATTTATTTGAAGACTTTGTAAATCAAGACAAAGCCCACCGGAGTGGAGAAGCCCAACTCGAAGATTCTTATGTAATAGTATAGAATTTTAGTTGTAAATTTTTGGGCCCATGTTTGTCACGCTTTACTTTACACAATAGATGACAAGGCGTATGCCATGTAAGCCATAATAAAATGAATCCCTAAAATAGTAAGTCACAAAGTTGCCTTCCTAATTCGAAACATCTCAAGGCATCGATCATCGATCACGTAGACTAGGAGTCCTAGATGTGCCTAATTATCTTTGTGAGGCATGGGTTGTGAATATAGGTTGCACTTAACATGAAAAGGGATGCCCGAACCTAGGCAACTAATAAATGGGTTTGTGTTATAACGTCTTAAGATGTTAGCCCATTTGATCCAAGAGTCATGTACGAGACATAATTGGAGTTTTCCTACCTAAGTAACTTAACTTGTTAGGTGTACAAGCTCATCTTGACTAATAAGTTATTGTGAAAAGTGGATCTTGGCCCACATTAAATCACTAACGCAAATTATTTAAAGGGATATTAATTCAGTTTATGGGATTATAACTAAGACCTCATTTAATCTTGCTAAGTTTTATAATTGTAGATTGAAAAATGGCATCTTTAAACAACAACTTTTCATTGCGATCGGTCCTGGAAAAGGACAAACTGAATGGCACTAATTTCATAGACTGGTCTCGAAACTTGAGAATTATTCTTAAGCAAGAGAAAAAGCTGTATGTTTTGGATGCACCCTTGCCCGAAGAACCTGCTAGGAACACCTCTACGGTTCAAAAGGAAACTTTTGAGACCAAGAAGAGCGACTCCAATGATGTGACCTGTCTGATACTGGCCACTATGGTGCCTGACTTGCAAAAGCAATTCATGGACCAAGAGGCTTATACGATCATGGTGCACCTCAAAGAGACATTCCAAGAGCAAGCTCGTCAAAAGAGATTCGTGACAATAAAGGCCTTAATTTCTTGTAAGATAACTGTAGGTACTCCTGTTAGTACCCATGTACTTAAGATGAAAGGGTATCTTGATACTCTTGAGAAGCTTGAGGTACAAGTCCCGAAGGAATTGGCCACTGACTTGATCTTAGGTTCATGGACTGATGATTATGATCCATTTGTTATGAATTATAACATGCATGCAATGAACAAGATAGTCACCGAGCTTCATGGGATGCTTAAGAATGCTGAAGAGAACATTCAAAAGACCAATCCCGTACTTATGGTTCAAGGGGCATTAAAAAGGGACCCGCTAAGGGAAAGGGAAAGGCAAAACCCAAGTATGACCTAGCTCAGCTCAAGTCAAATGGGAGTGCACCCCAGGCCTAACCCAAGTCCAAGGCACAAAAGCTCAAGGAGAGTGAGAGCACATGTTTCCATTGCAACAAGTTAAGGCATTGGAGGAAGAATTGCGCTCTCTTCAAGGAAGAACAAAAGACGAATGGAGCCAACGCATCCAGTTCTGGTATTTTTGTTGTTGAAATTAACCTTTCTATTTCTACCACTTGGGTATTGGATACCATTTATGGTTCTTACATTTGTTCAAATGTGCAGGGGTTAAGAAATAGGCGGTTGCTTGGGAAGAATGAAATAGACCTTTGTGTGGGGAATGGAGCACGAGTTTCGGCCATGGATATAGGTGACTATCAACTCACTTTACCTTCCGAACTTTGTTTAGAATTGAAAATTTGTTATTATGTGCCTGCTATAAGCAGAAACTTTATTTTAGTTTCTTGTTTTGATATAAATGGATTTGATTTTGTTATTAATAATGGCAATATTCATTTTTGTCGCCAAGGCATTTCATATGGTAATGCCATATTACAAAATGGCCTTTATATCCATGATCTACAAAACAAAGAGTCCATATACAACATTAATATAAAGAGGGTTAAATCAAACTAATTGAACCCTACTTACTTCTAGCATTTTTGTTTAGGACATGCAAATGAAAAATGCATTTCAAGACTCCATAAATCTGGAGTGCTTGGGTCATTCGACTTAGAATCTTATGACATATGCGAGCCATGTTTGCATGGAAAGATGACAAAGAGTCCATTTAACAAGAAAGGTGAGAGGACTAGTGACTTATTGGAACTAATACATACCGATATATATGGACAATTAAGTACACAAGCTAGAGGTAGTTTTAGCTACTTCGTGACGTTCACAGATGACTTCAGTAGATATGGCTATGTCTATCTAATGAAGCACAAATCTGAAACTCTTGAGAAATTTAAAGAGTTTAAGAACGAAGTAGAAAACCAACTTGGCAAAAGTATAAAAGCCATTCAATCAAATCGAGGTGGCAAATACTTAAGCCAAGAGTTTGACAGTCATCTGAAGGAAAGTGGAATTATTTCACAACTCGCTCCTCCTAGAACACCACAATGGAATGGTGTGTTTGAAAGGAGAAATCGAACTCTATTGGACATGGTTCAATCGATGATGAGCCAAGCTAATCTTTCTATCTCCTTTTGGGGTTATGCATTAGAAATTGCTGCGTTTCTACTGAACTGTACTCCAACTAAAGCAGCTAAGAAGACACCATATGAATTATGGACTAGGAAAGAACCTAATATGTCATTTCTCAGGATTTGGGGCTGTGAAGCACATGTTAAGAAATTAACATCTGACAAACTAGAGTCCAAATACATTGTCTGCTTATTTATGGGTTATCCCAAAGAAACAAAGGGATACTACTTTTACTCACAAATTGAGAACAAAGTATTTATTGCTCGTAAGGCTATTTTCTTGGAAAAAGAATTCCTTCTCAAGAAAGACAGTGGGAGTAAAGTAAAACTTGGAGAAATTCAAGTGCCACAAACTCCTGCAGAGGATGAGTTGGAAATGGGATCAAGTTCACAACCAGTTGTGGAACAAGAACCCATTGCACAAGAACCTAGAAGGTTCAGTAGGGTACATTAGGAGATTGAGAGATACAGATTTCTAATCACCGATAGTGACACTATTGAGTTAATGGATCATAAGGATCCAACTACCTACCGAGAAGCTATTAAGAGCCCTAACTCAGAAAATTGGCTTGAAGTAATGAAATTTGAGATGCAATCAATGTACGATAACCAAGTTTGGACCTTGGTTGATCCACCAGAAGGTGCTAAGGTAATTGAATGCAAGTGGTTATCTAAACTCAAAGCTGACAAGACCTATAAAGGTAGACTAGTAGCAAAAGGTTTTTGACAAACTATGGTATAGACTATGATGAGACCTTTTCGCCTGTAGTCATGCTCAATTCCATTAGGATCTTGCTTGCCATAGTTGCATATCATGATTATAAGATATGGTAAATGGATGTCAAAACTACTTTCCTCAATGAAAATTTACTTGAGGATGTGTATATGACACAGCCTGAGGGTTTTTTCAATCCCAAGCATCCTAAAAAGGTTTTCAAGCTTTAAAAATCCATTCATGGATTAAAGTAAGCATCCCAAAGTTGGAATCTTTATTTTGATAAAGTGGTCAAGAATTTTGACTTTGTCAAGAACGAAGATGAGCCTTGTGTATTCAAGAAGGTTAGTGGGAGCATAATAGTATTTCTGGTCCTATATGTGGACGACATCCTTCTCATTGGGAATGACATTCCAACATTGCAAAAGGTTAAGCAATGGTTGGGGAAGTGTTTCTCAATGAAAGACTTAGGTGAAGCCGAGACAATACATGGTATTCGGATCTATAGAGATAGATCGAACTGACTTTTGGGACTCAATCAAGAAAAGTACATAGACAAAGTACTAAAGCATTTTAGTATGGGAGAATCAAAGAAAGGGTATATACCTTTGGCTTTGGGAGTTCCTTTGACTAAAGAACAATGTCCTAAAACTAAAGAGAAGAGGGACAACATGAGTAAAATCCAATATGCATCTGCTATTGGATCTATCATGTACGCTATATTATGTATTAGGTTGGATGTTGCTCATGCACTGAGTATAACTAGTAGGTTTCAGTAAAACCCTGGCGAAAAGCATTGGTTTGTTATAAAGGGGATTCTAAAGTACTTGCGAATGACTAAGGATCACTTTTTGGTGTATGGTGGTCAAGAAAAGCTCGTCATACAAGGTTATGCCGATGCTGTTTTTCAAATCAGCACTCGGGACTTAAGATCGCAATCTAGATTTGTTTTTGTTTTTAACGGTGGTGCTGTCAGCTGGAGAAGCTCAAAGCAAGAGACCGTTGCTGACTCAATTATAGAATCTGAGTATATTGCAGCAAGTAAGGCCGCAAAAGAGGCTGTTTGGATTAGAAATTTCATTTCTGGATTAAGAGTGGTCCCAAGCATCCTAGATCCATTAGAAATTTTTTGTGACAATAATGGGGTCATCGCATAGGCAAAGGAGCCCCGGTCACACCAAAAATCCAAACATACTCTTAAGGTATCACCTAATCAGAGAAATCATTGATCGTGGGGATGTCAAGATTTGCAAGATAGCAAGTGAAAATAATGTATTAGATCCATTGATAAAATAGTTACGTCCAAATCTGCACGAAGCTCATTTGAGAGCGTTCAGTTTGAGGGCTATGTCCAATTGGGACTAGTCCTAGTAGGAGATTGTTAGTGTAAGCCCTAGTCCTAATGCATTGTTATAAAACACTTAAATTAATAAATGAGGCATTTGTTTTATCTATTGTATTCCTGTGCATATCAATTGATATAACTATCCAAGAATGTTGTTTCAGTTTAAGTTATCATGTGTGAGGCACATGGTTGTAAGACCTTGAAATAATAGAGACTTCATTCTAAATATTCCTAGTCAATCATTGTTATGGGAATAACAATGAATTAAGACTAGTATGCTCGCTCTGAAAAGATGAGTTCTGTCTTACGGATCATAAGGACAAGAGTGTCAATCAGAGATCATAGATACATGTTTAGAACATGGTATCTAGATTCGATCCGTTCATGAGAACACTGCATGGTACTAGTCATTAGTGTTTCTCATGTGCAAGTTTTGCATCGGAGTTCTTAGTGTTGGATTTTAACGGTTATATGCATCACATACATGAGCGGAATTTTAAAATTTTTAACCATTAGATATGATCTTGTCATGAATACACAATATAACTATATGAGAATAAGAAAAATCACCTTTGATTTTTGTTGAACAGTTGATTTTACTTCACACCGGGTTGTCGCAAACCACAGTGTCCAAAATTGAACACCTCCAATGAGTAATCCACACTGGAGAGAGATTAGAGAAAAAGATTTTCTTTTTGTTTTAATCACTTAACCCTAATTTCTCATTAGTTGGCCTTTTATAGTTAGGTTAAAATTCCAACTCCTTAATGAGATTGGGCTCTTTAAAATTGCTGGAGAATTATTAATTGGGCCACTGAAATTAATTATAATCATTTGGGCTTAATTGAATCCAATTTAAATCCAACCAAATTATTATTAAATCCAACCAATTTAAATCCAATTTGAATCCAATTAATTATTAACTATGCACAAAACCCACAAACTAGGCCATTTGTGCAACTAATGATTTAAATACCCAAATGGATTCCAAATCCAACCAAATTAAATATGTTAGTTCCATAACACTTATGTAACATATATAAATTAATTTGGTGCATGAAATAGGCCATTAAGTCCTTCTGTTCTGGACTTGGCGTGTGGCCCTTACAGAAGGGCTTTCACCCACTGCTTCATTCCTCTGGCCCTTAATAATTCTTCCAATGGAGTTATTAATTATTATACCAGTCCTATAACACTTATAGTAGTCCTATAACACTTATAAGATAATAATAATTAATCATGAAATATATTATTTCAATTAGGTCCAATTTACAGAACATTTTTCAAAAGTTTCGCGAACAATTTTATTTGATCATAATTAATCAAACTCTTTAATTAATTATTATCATATTCACTTCTCTACCTTTATAATAATATCAAATATTATTATCCTTGTTATTTTACCATTTTACCCTTTTCTCTATATGTGTGTGACCTATTGGGTTCCTGTCCATATTGGCAGTATAATATGTAATTGTGAGTTCTATTCAAAACTCACATGATTTAAACTCCTTTAAATCATTTTATCAATCTCTATTGATATTTGATACATCATTATACAAGTCATGAATAGCCTCTAGCTAGGCATCATGACTACCCAAATGTCGGGAAAGTTATGTGGTTTGACTGTACCCTTCCATAGAAATAGTTACCATGCAATTACTCCTTTCACCACTCTTATCTCAATTAGATTCTAAGTATGGATTTCTGTCAACTCATATAAATCTAATTATGTATGTTCTAGTAATTTAATCATTGTTCCCAAAATGCCCTCCATGGATCTCTATCCATCTTGGCAGTTTACTCTGGCCAGAGATTCTTTGAACAAGGTATTTATAGAATCATGCGAGATAAGTTCCCTTATTAAATCTGGGATGGTAAATCCTTTGTCAATCACTCAACTATCTTCAAGTAGGTCATGATATACCCAATCTCCTAACTATGTTCACTCCCATTTGGAAGTAATCAGTTATGGAGTCAAAGTATACCAATTGCTACTTAAGATAACTTTGGTGATCTCAAGTCTAAGGATACTTGCACAACCG
This sequence comes from Excoecaria agallocha, assembly GCA_037975025.1. Lineage (NCBI taxonomy): Eukaryota > Viridiplantae > Streptophyta > Magnoliopsida > Malpighiales > Euphorbiaceae > Excoecaria > Excoecaria agallocha. The sequence goes on from CM075820.1 coordinate 40,106,948, forward strand.
CTATGAAGAGATTCCTCACTGACATAGATTTAATATCCATGTGAGGATTCTCTTTGTAGGTTTCCAATGAACTTGCTCTTCTAATAAGCATCCACATGTTAGCTTTGATTATCTTTCATAATCACAGTTATGAGAACCACTGCTTGAACCATTCAAGAAGCATAACATGTTCTAGTCTGTCCGAATTAACAATGTCCTATCTTGTTAATTCTATGACTAGGGATATTTAGATATTAAGACATTTGCATGCAATAAACATCTCACATCATAACACCTTCATGATTGCCTTTGCACTGTGTTTATAATATCTAGGACTTCATTTATTAATTTAAGATTTACAAACTCATGTATTTAAATATAGCATTAATAAATGAATGATCCCTTTTATTAAGAATATAAATTTCATACATATGAAAAACATCCCTATTACATGGGGTCTAGGGCATACTTGATAAGTGTGAAATATATATAGTTTTTTATATGTTTTTAGTTATGTTATTTAGATGTTTTGGTTTTATTTGGGTTAATTTAGAGTTAATTTGTTAATATTTATGTTTTTGAGATTAATTCTGTGTTTTGTTTGATTTTCAGGTTTAAATTGATATAAAAGGGCTTAAAGTGTAAAAAGGATAAAGTTTAGGGCTAAAAGTGCAAATATGAAGAAATTAGGCGAGAAAACCAGTGTCCAGTCCAGAGCCTTGAGCCGTGACCATGTGAAAGTATTGAGGAATTCCACACGTGGCCACGTGAAGAAGAAAATAGGAGAATCCGTGGCCATGTGAAGAAAAGAGAAGAAATAAGCAAGGAGAATCCGTGGTCGTGTGAAGGGGAAATGAAGGCAATTATGAAGACCATGTGACCACGTGGATTCCCAGTGAAGGACCACACGTGTCCACGTGTGGAAGAAGAAGTAAATGACCCGTGCCCACGTGTATTGAAAGCATATTGAAGGCGTGGCCACGTGATGAACTTTCCCATATCGCGAAGGATTTACGAGCTTCCTGTTTAGCAGAATTTGATTCCTATTTTATGACTGGAGTTTAACAAGGAGTCTACTACAATTCTTGCCTATAAATAACAGTCCAAAACACAGAAGAATGAGCATCAATCTTTAGAATTAATCCTTAGAATTAAGCTTTGTTTTCTTAGTTTTTTACGTTCTTTGTTTTTACAATTTTTTCAAAACATTGTTTTTTAGTTTTAAGAATGGTTTGTGAGTAGTTTTCTTTAACTTTTGCAAAAGGATACTTGAATCCTTGACTTGTATTGTTATGACTTGAGTTTGTTCTTCAATTTTAATACAAGTTGATTATTTCTTGGTTCTTAAAAATAGTCTTGTCTTTGCTTAATTTTAAGTTGATTATTAACTTGATTAGGAATTGGTTAATTAATTGGTTTAAGTTGATGAATGACTTGCATGCTCTTAGGTTAATTTATTTGGATTAATGCATGGTTATAATCTGAATAAGCTATAATTATGTGTTAATTTGAGTAAGCTAAGATTAAGAAAAGGGTAACCAAGAATAGGTGAAAGTTAAATCTCTTGAGAAAGGCTTTACTAGACATCTAGGAAACTTAATTTGGTTCCTTATGCTAAGTATTGAATTGTTCTGAATAAGAGAGTTTTAATGCTTGGAATGATAATCTTGAATAAAGTTATCTAGGTTTATTAAACTAAATTTTCCATAATCACTTGTATGTTTCTTTTAATTAAGTCATAGCAATATTTGTTAAGGTGGATAGTCCTTTAGTGAAAGTTGTCTTTATCATTGATTTTTAACTCATTCAATTTACTTGCTTTCAAAAGATTTCTTCTTTACTTTAGCTTTTTCAATTGTTTTAATTTTGTTTTAAATTATTGTTTTCAAATCATCACAACTTTGGGATTTCTCTTCTCTCTTTACATACAAAATTGGTTTTGAAATTAAAGTAGCACATACAAGCATAGGTTCGATATTTTGGGTTATAATCTTATTTCCCTATATTACTAGCCGATCTAGTACACTTGCTAGACACCGATCAAGTTTTTGGCGCTGTTGCCGGGTATACATTGGCGTTTGTTTATTTATTTTGATTTTAAAGTAATTTTTGTGTGTTTTTCTTCTATTCTTCATCTAATTTCTTATTTTCTTTTTAGGTGACTAGTGGTTTATGGTGAGAGACAACCCTATCCTACCATTAGACCCTGAAATTGAAAGGACATTCCATAGGATTAGAAGGTTAAGAGGCAATATGAATGACCCCGAAATTGAACAACCTATGAATGATCCACCACCTAGGATCGAAGAGCAACATATACCCCACCAAGCTCCCGGGAATGGGTATAGACCTAGAACCATTAGGGATTATACTATCCCTAAGTGGAATGAAGAGCATAGAACTATTAGGATTCCTCACCACCAACCCTTTGAGATTAAACCCGCTACCATAACTATGGTACAAAGAAACCAATTTTCGGGTTCGGACATAGAAGATCCTGCACAACATTTAGATATGTTCTTAGAAGTGAGTAACACTGTGCAAATTCCTAATGTATCAACTGATGTAATTAGGTTGAAACTCTTCCCATTCACCCTTATAGGAAAAGCTAGGGATTGGCTACAAATGCTACCAAATCAATCCATCCATTCTTGGCAACAAATGCAAGAGAAATTTCTGTGCAAATTCTTTCCACATACTAAAATCGCCCTCATTAGGAAACAAATTAGTGATTTTCAGCAATTTTATGAGGAGCCATTCCATGAAGCATGGGAAAGATTTAGGAGACTCTTAAAAAGTTGTCCTTATCATGAAGTTCTTATTTTTCAATTAATGCATATTTTCTATGCAGGTGCTCATCCATCAACAAGATCTTTGTTAGATGCAGCTGCCAATGGAAGTTTCATGAATCAAATTGCCGAAGATGCATTTTTACTCCTTGATGAGATGGCCACCAATGATGCTCAATGGGCAAGCTCTAGAGCAACTCAAAAGAAACAGGGAGTTCATAATATTGATGAAGTAGCTATGTTGAAAGCTCAATTAGAATTAATGGAAAAGAGATATTCAAAAGAAATAAATGAGCTTAAAGTTAAAAATGTCTCTATGCTATCTAATGAAGTTGATTCTTATGCAGGAATTTCGGGACCTATGGGAATGAAGAATGCTGAAAATATGGTAGAAGAAGTTAATGCCTTAAATCTGTATAGCAACACTTACAATGCGGGATGGAGAAACCATCCAAATTTTTCATGGAGGGAAAGTAATCAAGGTTCTTCTTCTAACCCCAATCCTAGACCCCAATTCAACCACAATCAAACTTCCAATATTCAACTTCCATACCAAAACCAAGCTCCACATCATTACCTAAATCAATACCCATCACAAACATACCATCAACCACCCGATTTTCAAAAACCTCAACCTCCCCCTCCTCAAGAAAAGAAATCTAATATTGAAGAAATGATTGCAAATTTCATGGCTTCCCAAAACTCAATTTTAGCTAATCAAGATATTAGATGGAAATCGCAAGATATTTGGATGAGGAACCAAGAGGCATCCATTAGGATCCTAGAAAACCAAATGGGGCAACTTGCTAGTTCTTTATCAAACCATGCTCAAGGGACATTTCCATCCAATGTAGATCGAAATCCAAAAGAGAAAGCCAAAGCAATCACCTTAAGGAGTGGGAAAGAGTTAGAGAAGACTGAACTTGGTAAGGATTCTTCTAAAAAGGTGGAACCGACAACGGAGGTAAGTGTTTCTAATTCTGAAAATAATGAAAAAATGCCTCCTACGATTGAGAAGGGTAAAGGTAAAGAAAAACATGTTTCCACTGTTTTTTATGAATCTCAATTACCATTTCCGGTTCTAGCTAGAAAAGAGAAACAAAATGAACAATTGAGTAGATTTTGGACATGTTTAAGAAGCTATATATAAACTTACCATTTGTTGAAGCTTTATTACACATGCCTAAATATGCTAAATTTATGAAAGAATTGTGCTCTAATAAGAAAAAGGTATTGTAGTGCTATATTAACCAATAAAATTCCTAAAAAATTAGAAGATCCAGGTAGTTTTACATTACCTTGTGAATTAGGAAGTAATTTTGTTGGAAATGCTTTATGTGATTTGGGTGCAAGTATTAATTTGATGCCTTATTCAATTTGCAGGAAATTGAATCTAGGTGAGTTAAAGGAAACCCGAATGACGCTTCAATTGGCGGATAGATCAGTGAAGAGGCCAAAAGGAATCATCGAGGACCTATTGGTAAAAGTAGGAAATTTCATATTTTCGGTGGATTTTATGGTGATGGACATGGAAGAAGATAGAAAAGTGCCATTAATTGTGGGGAGGCCATTCTTAAACACAGCAAGAGCTTTAATAGATGTTCATGGACAAACGGTTACTTTAAGATTTAATTAGGAGGAAATGGTTTTTAATGTTAATAAAATTCTAAAACACCCCTCGTATGATTTTGAAGAATCCATTTACTTTGTTGATGAGATTCAAGAATGTACCAACACAAAGCAAGAGGAAATCATTCTCAAAGATGAGCTTCAAAGTTGCTTAATGCATCCAAAGAAAATGGAAGAGTTGGATACAAAGGAGAAAAAGTTGATACAAATTCTGGAACAAGAGCATAGTGAAGATAATGAAAGGGAGGATGAACCATCCCCTCCTAAGGGAGATTCTGAACTTAAAACACTTTTATCTCATTTGAAATATGTATTTTTAAGTGATAATGTTGATCCGATAATTATCTCTTCTTTGTTGAAAGATTTGGAAGAAGAAATGCTCATTGGAGTACTCAAAAAGCATAAAGGAGCAATAGGTTGGGCGACATCCGACTTAAAAGGGATTAGCCCAAGCTTTTATACACATCATATACCCATGGAGGATATGACGTTAAATAAGTGGTACAACCTCAACGAAGGCTCAACCCAACTATGCAAGAGGTAGTGAAAAATGAGTATTAAAACTACTTGATGCAGGTATTATCTATCCTATCTCCGATAGTAATTGGGTAAGTCCTGTTCAGTGTGTACCTAAAAAGGGGGAAATGACTATAGTGATAAATAAAAATAATGAATTAATTCCTACACGCATGGTAATGGGATGGAGGGTATGTATTGACTATAGAAGGTTAAACAATGTCAGTAGAAAAGACCACTTTCCATTGCCTTTTATTGACCAATTGTTAGAAAGATTGGCAGGAAATAAATTTTATTGTTTCTTAGATGGCTATTTGGGGTATATGCAAATACCTATAGCCCCGGAAGACCAAGAAAAGACCACATTCACATGTCCATATGGAACATTTGCATATCGGAGAATGCCTTTTGGTCTATGTAATGCACCTGTCACATTTCAACGATGCATGATGGCCATATTTCATGACTTTATTGAAAAATTTATGGAAGTTTTCATGGATGATTTCACTATTTATGGTCATGATTTTGAATCTTGTTTTCATAATCTAGCATTGGTTTTGAAAAGGGTGTCAAGAAACAAATTTGGTACTAAATTGGGAAAAATGTCATTTCATGGTTAGAGAAGGCATTGTTTTAGGGCATAAAATTTCTGAAAAGGCATTGAGGTTGACAAAGCAAAAGTTGATGTGATAGAGAAATTGCCTCCACCAACTAGTATAAAGGGCATTAGGAGTTTCCTTGGTCATATCGGGTTTTATCATTGATTTATTAAGGATTTCTCTAAAATTGCCAAACCACTTTCTAATTTATTGCTTAAAGATGCTGCATTAGTTAGTGCACCGGTCATTGCATCACTCGATTGGAGCTTACCACTTGAAATTATGTGTGATGCAAGTGACTATGCAGTTGGAGCAGTCTTAGGATAGCGGAAGGAGAAGATTTTCTACACCATCTATTATGCAAGCCATACACTCATCAGAGCCCAAGTAAATTACACCACTGTGGAGAAGGAACTCTTAGCAATAGTCTTTTCATTTGAGAAATTTAGGTCTTACCTCTTAGGATCCAAAATTACGGTGTGGTCAGACCATGCCGCATTGAGACATCTTTTTGCAAAGACGGATTCTAAACCAAGACTTATCCAATGGGTGTTACTACTTCAAGAATTTGATGTTGAAATCAAAGATAAGAAAGGCGCAGAAAATTTTGTGGCTGACCATCTATCTAGATTGGATCATGCTAGTATCGAAAAGGGAGAAATTTCTGACTTATTTCCCGATGAACATATTTGTACTTGTTACACTTATGAGAATTCAGTTCCATGGTATGCTAATATAGCTAATTTTCTTGCAGGTGGCTATCTTCTTAAGGAATATACTTGGCAACAAAAGAAAAAGCTCATAGCAGATGCCAAGCATTACCTGTGGGACGATCCATACCTTATCAAGATATGCCCGGATCAAATACTAAAAAGATGCGTACCGAAAATGGAGCAAGAAGCTATCATGAACCAATGTCATGGAGGTGAAGTTGGAGGTCATTACGGACCAAATAGGACGGTTCAAAAGATACTCCAATCAGGTTTTTTCTGGCCTGCTTTATTTGAGGATGTAAGATCTTTTATATCTACTTGTGATAGATGCCAACGAGTAGGAAATATATCCAAAAGAGATGAGATGCCTATGAACAATGTACTAGAAGTGGAAATCTTTGATGTTTGGGGCATTGATTTTATGGGACCTTTTCCGAATTCATTTGGGTTTGAATATATTTTGGTAGCTGTGGATTATATGAGTAAATGGGTAGAGGCAATAGCTACTAGAACATGTGATGCAAAAATTGTGCTGGAATTCATTAGAAAGAATATTTTCACTAGATTTGAAGCACCTAGAGCTATTATAAGTGATGGAGGCAAACACTTTGTCAACCATCAATTTAAGACCTTACTCAAGAAATTTGGTGTTAAGCACAAAATCACAACCCCATACCACCCTCAAGCCAATGGCCAAGTATAAGTATCTAATAAGGAGTTGAAATCAATTTTGGAGAAAACAGTAAATAACTCTAGAAAAGATTGATCTCTTAGGTTAGATGAGGCTTTATGGGCTTATCGAACCGCATTTAAAACTCCTATAGGTATGTCTCCCTTTAGAATTGTTTTTGGAAAAGCATGTCACCTTCCAGTCGAATTAGAACATAAAGCATATTAGGCTACCAAATTTCTTAACTTTGATTTGAGAAATGCAAGAGAAAGGAGAAAATTGCAGCTCAATGAGCTTGATGAAATTTGACAATGGTCATATAATAATACTGCACTTTATAAAGAAAAGACCAAACGATGGCATGACAAGCATCTAAGGGTAAAAGATTTTATCCCCGGGAATGTTAGTGCTTCTTTATAATAGTCATCTTCGTTTGTTTCCAGGAAAGCTGAAATCGAAGTGGCTTGGACCATATCAAGTGATGACAAGCAGTAATCTTGGTGTAGTGACGATCAAAAGCTTAAAAGATGGACGTGAATTTACAGTCAATGGTCATCGACTTAAACCATACCAAATCGGACAACAAGAGGTTGCTGAAGCAACCATGATTCTTAAAGATACTTAAAAAACGGTTTGGAGAGTCTAGCTGGAGACTCCAAAAACTCAGAACTCTAACTTTCTATCTCTTTTATGTTTTCAATCAAAATTTGTGTTTTCTGCATGTTTGTGTGTTTATGGAAAAAGTACATTAAGAAGGTTTTAAAATGGAGACATGATTTTCTTGAAAAAGATTTGATGTTTTTAATAGAAAAAATGCATTTAAGGAAGATCAATTGTATGGGTGTATGTCAAAGAAGAAAGGCAGAAAACATTGAAGACACGTGACCACGTGTGGCTTTCCCTTTGCCATCACGTGGCCACGGGTTGCTACTGTAACACCCTTACTGAACAGTTTTACTGAATATGATATAACCTGAAAATTTTTTTTCTTCTTTTCTTTTTTCCAAGGACCATTGGTCAGATACTGGTCATTGACCCTCTGAGGAACAATGCACTGAGTGACAATTCCAAAATCAGCAAGATTTTCTTTTGAATCTTAACTATCCCATCGACCCAGGCTGGACCAATAAGAAATACTTATAAAGTAAGTAAGCCGATAAAGCTATAATTGTCCAAGTGACTGAATACCAAATAAAAATTCGGCAATATAACGCCTTAAAACTTATCTAACCCACCTGCAAATCAAACAATTTCTCAGCCCTTCAAGGGCACCACAAATCATAACTAATTTTCCACATACATCTCATACATTCATTCTCATTATTAATCATATTTCCTGAGACGGTTCAATATTACATATTACATTCTAATACCATTATAATACTCCAAAACAAAGAACAATTTACATTAAAATTTTCTCGTTACATCTATACACCTCAAAGGTGATCAGCCCACACTAGATCTCCTCTTCAGATGGTTGAACCAAATCAGCTGATTAACCAGAATCAAGCCTATCTTGATACCTACACGGATAACAAAACCCGTGCTAAGCTATAAAGCTTAGTGGGGAACAAAATAATCTAAAGATACTCTTTACAACACAGTACATAACCTCAATTATAAAAATATAAAGTTTAATAATATTGTCGTTAACACCTCTAATTACCTTGGATCCAAGCTTTTACATTTAGCAATAATCACAAACATAAAAGAACATCATTAATTGTTACGACAGAAAACATTTAGCATAATTCTTACATATTTATATATATATACATCAGTAAAATATAGTATGCAATATAATTTTATTTTCATGTAATCATTAAAACAATCTTAGTCAGGTTCATTATATATTACATGCCCACATCATATCACATATTATGCACTTGACCTATAACATAATTGTATACATACTCATATATATATATAAACAAATATAACCAAGAAATTAGCTTATGATTTTCAGAAGCTATATAATTGAAGACAAATTCCTCATGTACTATACATACTCATAATATACAGATACATAATATAGATATATCGAATTATTGATTCACATGCTTATCAATATTATAACTTTGCAATTTAATATCCATTTGATGTACATATACAAGAGAATAATTCTTATACATTTTAGTTCTGAACTATAACATTTCTTATATTTTATACTTTTTAACTTATTTTCATATTAATGCCCCTAGAACAGTACCGACAGAAATACTCAAACTGGATATACGGGATGTGGACCCCATGGGCCACAACAGAATGAGAAATAACCTCCAGAATCATTTCTCATATAACATATGAACATATGACAGTACGTATAATATATGCACTATGGAGGATCAACGATCCAACCATAGTAAAGCAAGTCGTCATGACTTGCACCGCGGTATAGAATCCCTATGGCTAGCCAATTATATCCTGAGCTAGTTTTTACTGCCAGACTATTTCTAAGGCGCAAAAGATCACTTACTTTCAGTACATTTATCAACTTTATCATCAGTTCAATTCAGATAATACAGTTATTCAGAACATTCAATATTTTTATACAATTTGTGAACCATCATTCACTTAAGTCAGGAATTATTTCACAATTAAAACATTTTTCAGTCATCAGAGAAGTCTATTTTATACATAATCTTTCACTTTACTTTAAACAATCTAATAATCATATATGAACAATACTTGTACTAGTCATGATAGTTCATTTCTAACTATATTTGAACTATTGATGTGAGAATCAACTTATAAACACAATCACGATAAAAAAAAAACATACCTGTATAGTTCTTCAGAATCATTTCCATTGTTCCACTGTACTTAATTTAATAATTAAACATTCATACTCTAATACGATATTTGATACATGCATTCAATGCATCATTCTTAATAAAAATGTCTGTATATGTATCTACATTTCATAACAGACTTATAAATGGAACTATATGATCTTAAATAGTCATATACTAAAACAATCATAGTAATACACACATCATACATAGTCATGCCCTTTCTAACAAGTAATATAGAATTATCCATATATTACGATTGCATACATATATATAAGTAATGATCATTATATTTGTTCAAGTATAGGCCTTATACTAGACTATAAACCCATTCTTATACAAATATACTTATACTGTTCTTGTATGTTTAAATACTGGAATATAATACTCACCGGTTTACGATCACCTCAACCAAATGTATTAATCTTCACTTAATTTATATTTTATTTCCTTAATCCACTTTTAACACCTATTAGATTAAAGAGAATCAATTATATGTTCTTTTAACAATACCTAAGGTAATTCTTGGACAAACTAATAAGCTAGTATAAATGCTACTCCTTATAACTTAAGATACTAAGTTCTCTAAAACGTCAGTTGAGAGCACTTAACATATTCAAGTCAAGTTTACATAAGCTTTATGGCTCATTTTACATTTAACAATCTAATAAATTACATGTATGTTATTCATCATTTATAAAATTATCAATTCACTTCCATGCTACATATTATAATGGCTTAACCTGTTAATCTCTGCCTATATATATATATATATTCTCTATGATCTATAAAGTCTTTGAAACTTCCAGATGATTCTGACATTACAAACAAATCATAAGTGGTTCATATAATATAACCGTACATCCATATATATATAATATACCAGTTCATTTCACAATTAAGAGTTATATCAAAACTCCTGCTTTACAATGAACTTACTTTCGCAATTACATTATAGTTAACAATGGTGTTCAATATCCAATTCGTATAAATCTCAGAAAAGTATGTACTCATATCTATGATGAGAATTACCTTCAAATATATTTATTAGATGCCTATTTATCTTGTGAAATAGATACTTTAAACTTCCTTATAAGCATAATAAATCAATGATTATACATACTGTATCACGCAATTGTCAAAACTTATAGAAAGACCAAATAAAATCCTTACATAGTTATAATACAACTTCACAGTTAATTACTCTTAACTCACTATATCCCCACATCATATTATACTCACCATTTCAATTAAACTTAGTTCCTGTATTCTATCAATTCATACACACAGAGACAACATTTATATCAAGTCATATTCAATATTATCTATATGCCTTAAATCAAACTGTCGTATAAATAACATTTCCTCAAAATATTATTATTTGGCATAAACTCTCCAACAAACATCTATACATGTATTAAAAACTAAATTATGCATCATGCATAAAATTTAAGAGAATTCCTTGAGCAAGTTTAGTTCCCATACCGAAGAATCGAATGCCCTCTCCATTCTGCCTCGCCGAAGTCTCACCGGAGTCTCGCCGGAGAGCTACCAAAGCCATCCACCGGAAGATCAAGCCGCTGGCGACAGTCCGGCGACACTCACGCGCCCCAACACCGTCGCACTTGGTCGGGATCTAAGCTGGAAGATCCTGCTTCGCTGGAGGCCGATCTACCTACTACCGGCGAGTGAGGAGAAACGAAAGGCACGAGGAAGACTGCCTCATCACAGGGAGTTCACCGACGCCACTCATGCCATCAACCGCTGTCACCGATCGCCGGAAGGAGTAGAAATGAGTTCGGTAAGAGAGAGAAAATCGGGCAAAAATAACGCCATAGGTGGAGGTAGACGCCGGCGATGGAGAAGAAACGGCACGTAAGCTGCCGCCGACGGGAGTGGCCGGCGTACTACTGATCGGCTCTCTTTCTCTCTCTCTCTCTCTCTCTCTCTCCTTCCTTTCCTTGTTCTTCTCCTTCCCCGATCCTCTTCCTCTTTTTTTTTCGTTTTTCTTTTCACTTTTTTTTTATACTAATAATAATAATAATAAGAAGAATTATAATTACCCCCATTTATTTTCCTTTTTAATTTTTGACCCAAACCTTTAATCAAATCACAAAAATGTCTAATATATATATATATATACTTTAGTCTTACTCAAACATAAATTTACACATTTAATCAATTTAAATTAAAAATTAATACGATGAATCATGACATTTCAACTAGGATCATTTTTGGGACATTACAGCTACAATGGTGAGTTCACGAAATTATACATGCCCACGTACATTACAAAAGGAAACCTCATGTGGCCACGCCCAAGTCTTCTGTATCATTTTGCATCTTCACACGTGACCACGTGTATTTCTTCATTGAAACTCATGTGGCCATGCCCAAGTCTTCTGTATCATTTTGCATCTTCACACGTGACCACATGTAGTTCTTCATTGAACCTCACGTGGCCACGCATAAATCCTCTGTCCCATTTTGCTTCCTCACACGTGACCACATGTATTTCTTCATTGAAACTCACGTGGCCACGCCCCAAATCCTCCTCTTTTATAAAAGCTTCACGATTTCTTCCCTTCTTCTTCATTTTCATTTTGGTTTGCTCTCCTCTGTGCCCATGCCTCACCACCACAAAATTAACCTGTGACCACGAGATTTTCACTCATCACCGATCATCACCACCTTCATTTGCTTTCTCCTTCATTTTTCTCTCTCTTTTACCCATAATTTCTTCCTTCTCCACATTTTCTTCATTATTTTAGGTTTTTCACTACTCACACACACCACCTCAAATTTGTGTTGCAGTTTTGGTGTAATTTTCACTTTCAAGTAAGTATTTACTCCCATTACTCCTTAATTATTGTTTGATTATCATCCATTGATTGTGTTTTGTGCTACTTTTTCATAAATGTTAGTTTTTTTAGGTTACTTTGCACTTAACAATTTTGGTTGCATGTTAATTATGTTTGCATCTTTGGATAAATATGAGTATTATATGCATGTTATAGATGCTTAGCATATAATTAGGTAGTAAACAATTTTTTGTTATGCTCTATAAATTCATGCTCAAACTTGTGCTCAAAACGTGTTCAATAAAATGCCTCAATGAGTTTTTCTTTAAAAAAAAAATTTTAACTTTCACTCTTTGGTTGGCATGTTTATAAGTTGCATTAATGCATGAGCATTTATTCACCTTTTGAAAGAATTGTTCACGATTTTATTCATGCATGATAGGCATTATGTTAACATACTCTTTGTGCTCAACTTTTGAATGCATTTTTTACGCCTATCATGACGTATGCTATTAACTTATCATTTCATCCAATTGTGCATCATTTCATTCATGTTCATGCAATCATAAGTTAGTCTATTTTGGGTTAAAAGTTGATACTTACAAGGTGTTTTTCTTTATTTGTAGTGGCACCTCGAAGGACTAAATACCTTGATGTAGCAAGTTCATCTGGTGTACGAATTCCATCGTATGTGGATAGGGCAAAGATCAATAAATTTGACTACTTCAGCAAATGTACCTATGTTCAGCCCGCCTATTTAAGCCACTGGTTCCTCAATATCCCAGCTAGAAATTTATGGGATCATGATATAGAACCTTTGATTCAAAGTATTGGCTGGGGGAAGTTCGTTGAAAAGAAACCCTAAAGTATATCCAGATATGGCATGAGATTTCTTGTATTCTTTTGAGTGTTATTTTAAGAGAGATGTAGAAGATGGCACGGTCGGTTTTAAGTTGGGTAAGAAAGGATATTCTTTGACTTTCAGTCAATTTTCTAAAACTTTAGGATTTGTGCCAAATGCCCCAACTGAACTGGAAGATGCTTCGCCTATGGAGAATTGGGAAAGGATCAAGGATCTTGAATTAGATGAACCATGGGTAGGGGGACAATGCAAGGTCCATGCTTTAAGGACCCATGCATTGAGAATCATTCATCATTTTCTTGCAAAGAGTATGTACAACAATTTGAAGAATGCAAGCACCATTAGTGTATCTCAAGCCGTGGTTCTCCACTGCATGATGGATGGAATAGCACTAAATGGAGTGGGCATTATAGCTACTCAAATTAAGGACTTACAGAAAATGCCAGGGCACATGGATAACATTTCTATAGGGTGGATAGCTACGGTTTTAGCTTCTGCAGTTGAGCATCCGGTTTATGGCGAACCACTTAAAGGAGATTTGCCTTATATTGATAATAAAATGCTGAAAAGGATGAAAATTCTGATCCCTAAGCCTCGTGGTCATTGGGCAAATCGGGAGGAGTATTTAAGAGAGAACAATATTCAATTTGAGGAGCAGCAAGAGGAACCGAATGAGGAGCATATTGCCACGGCTGTACCTTCCCCCATTAATGAGCCTACAACACCGGAATGGGAAGCACCGTTTAATCAATTAAGTGGCCGATTGGATGCTCAACAAATGAGACTCGATCAAATGCAAGGAAGATTAGATATACTTCGTGATATGGTCATGGAAGGAAATCGGAGAGTTGAGCATTTTATCCATCACTTTTGGCAGCGGTTTCCTCCACCACCACCTCCATCGGAATAGATCATCATTTGCTGTGGACAGCAATATTTTGAGGAGGGGGTAGCCTCCTTTTCAGAGAGTTGTTTTCAACTTTACTTTTCTTTTTTTATGAATCAAACTTTGTTATTTTTGTGTTTTGTTTTGTTTTCTTTTATTGTGTTTATGTTTAGTTTGAGTTTGTAAAATGTATTAAAGACTTATGTAGTTCACCTTTTCATTTAATTTACATGAAAACTTAGTTTGCCCTAGTTGACTTCAAAACTTGAACACTTTGAACTTGGATATGGAATATGCATGTTTTGGACCTTTGCTTAGCAAGAGAACATTTATGTTGTTTAATATGCCTTTAGATGGATTAATCTTCAACTTGATAAATATTTGTTAGTTTCCAACTCTAAAAAGCACTTAGACCAGTTTTTAACTTGGAAAAAATCAATGCAATAAAGTAGTGAAGTAAGAAAATTTAGAGCACTAGAACCTTCCTCATCACCCTTCAAAGCATATGAACAACTCAAGCAACTTAGAAAATGATCTAGGCAATAATTTTCTTGATAAACTCTCTTAAAAAATTGTGTCCTACCTTGATGAAATTATCCTTTGATTAACCATTTTGAGCTTATAAGGGTATGCTTAATACGTATCATTAATATTTTCTTGTTACACCTAATGTTTTAACCATATAACCTAAAAAGCTTTTATCTCACCTTATGGAATTGGCCACTTTAGGATTAAAGAAATGAGTGAAAAGAGTAAAGTTTTATTGGGTGTAGTAAGAAAGTTGTAACAAAGTTATTGATGAAGTCAATTGAAAATATACCTTGTATTACCTTGAGGTTAGCTTGTAAAGGCTAGTTTAAAAAAAAAGGGAAAAGAACGTTTGAAGTTTGAAAAAAAAAGGAAAAAGAAAGAAAAAAAATAGAACTAGCAATTATGAAAAAATATAAGTGTGGGGTAATGCAAGGAAAAATGGAAAAAATATTAACTTCTTAGTGAAAGAGCATAAAGAAAGTTTGGAATCAAGGTAAGGATTTGATTAAGTTATGGGGTTTTGTAATCTATTTGGTCTTAGAGTGGCTATATTCATTTTGATTATCTTTTATCCATTCTTTGATAAACATACCCTTAGCCCCATTACAACCTTGAAAAGACCTATGTGATTTTAAGTTTGTTTTTGAGTTGTTTAAAGGAGATAACCTACAGGTTCCGATGTTAAAGGAGAGGCCTATTGTGTTTCTAGAGTTTCAAGCACGAAACCGATTGTATGCTTATGCATTCATATATTCTATACTTCATTACTTAGTTGTGTTGACATTTTGATTTTCAAAAATTGCTTAAAATGATTTGGTCTTACACACACTCAAAGAAACTAGTTTATATTCTCTTATTGAAGTTAATCTATTTAGAGTTTATGTTAAGTGCTCTTGTTAAAATGCTAAGTTTGGTTTTAAAATTGCATATCTTTATACAAGTTTGATGGTTTTGAAGGAGGGTTTGTTCTAATTTGCTTGAGGGCAAGCAAGGTTTAAGTGTGGGGTATTTGATAAGTGTGAAATATATATAGTTTTTGATATGTTTTTAGTTATGTTATTTAGATGTTTTGGTTTTATTTGGGTTAATTTAGAGTTAATTTGTTAATATTTATGTTTTTGAGGTTAATTCTGTGTTTTGTTTGATTTTCAGGTTTAAATTGACATAAAAGGGCTTAAAGTGTAAAAAGGACAAAGTTTAGGACTAAAAGTGTGAATATGAAGAAATTAGGCGAGAAAACCAGTGTCCAGTCCAGAGCCTTGAGCCGTGACCACGTGAAGAAGAAAATAGGAGAATCTGTGGCCATGTGAAGAAAATAGAAGAAATAAGCAAGGAGAATCTGTGGTCATGTAAAGGGGAAATGAAGGCAATTGTGAAGACCACGTGGATTCCCAGTGAAGGACCACACGTGGCCACGTGTGGAAGAAGAAGTAAATAACCCGTGCCCACGTGTATTGAAAGCATATTGAAGGCATGGCCACGTGATGAACTTTCCCATATCGCGAAGGATTTACGAGCTTCCTATTTAGCATAATTTGATTCCTATTTTATGACTGGAGTTTAACAAGGAGTCTACTACAATTCTTGCCTATAAATAGCAGTCCAAAATACAGAAGAATGAGCATCAATCTTTAGAATTAATCCTTAGAATTAAGCTTTGTTTTCTTAGTTTTTTACGTTCTTTGTTTTTACAGTTTTTTCAAAACATTGTTTTTTAGTTTTAAGAATGATTTGTGAGTAGTTTTCTTTAACTTTTGCTAAAGGATACTTGAATCCTTGACTTGTATTGTTATGACTTGAGTTTGTTCTTCAATTTTAATACAAGTTGATTATTTCTTGGTTCTTAAAAATAGTCTTGTCTTTGCTCAATTTTAAGTTGATTATTAACTTGATTAAGAATTGGTTAATTAATTGGTTTAAGTTGATGAATGACTTGCATGCTCTTAGGTTAATTTAGTTGGATTAATGCATGGTTATAATCTGAATAAGCTATAATTATGTGTTAATTTGAGTATGCTAAGATTAAGAAAAGGGTAACCAAGAATAGGTGAAAGTTAAATCTCTTGAGAAAGGCTTTAATAGACATCTAGGAAACTTAATTCAGTTCCTTATGCTAAGTATTGAATTGTTCTGAATAAGAGAGTTTTAATGCTTGGAATGATAATCTTAAATAAAGTTATCTGGGTTTATTAAACTGAATTTTCCATAATCACTTGTATGTTTTCTTTTAATTAAGTCATAGTAATATTTGTTAAGGTGGATAGTCCTTTAGTGAAAGTTGTCTTTATCATTGATTTTTAACTCATTCAATTTATTTGCTTTCAAAAGATTTCTTCTTTACTTTAGCTTTTTCAATTGTTTTAATTTTTTTTTAAATTATTGTTTTCAAATCATCACAACTTTGGGATTTCTCTTCTCTCTTTACATACAAAATTGATTTTGAAATTGAAATAGCACATACAAGCACAAGTTTCCCTTGGGTTTGATATTTTGGGTCATAATCTTATTTCCCTATATTACTAGCCGATCTAGTACACTTGCTAGACGTCGGTCAATACTCTCTAACACTTAGACCTAAAATCTCTATGAAACTCTTTATGAGTTACTGTGTACTTTGACATACACCTAACATACTCGTAACAGGGTGACAAGTATGGGTATGCACTAATTCATGTTAGAGAGCAGGAGAGAAGTAAAGAGATTACCCCTCTCAATAAGAGAGAAAATATCATCGGCCACTTGATCAGTGAACTAAGAAGTGTATGGCCATACCAAGATGAAATAATGAGTAATCATTATTTATCTGAGATTTCGGTGTCACTGGAATATCAAGAAAGGAATTAGTATATATGAGGATGATTAGTTCCATGCCTTATATTAATTCTGATATTTAAGGGTAAGGGACCATGCAAAATTGTATTAGGTCACTAAATGCCATTTGCATTTTCATTTAATTTGGAATGTTATAATATCTTGCTAGAGAATGTATATAGCCTTTGAATTAATTCATTAATTCATTGCCAATATTAAATGGACCTACAGGATCGTACAAAAAGCATTAGATTTAAAGTATTTAAATAGAATATTGGACATTAATTTGGGCTTTTATTTAAAGTCAAATTAATGGGTATTAAAATTGCTAAATGGACCTTGGTCCATGAGAGAGGGAATTTCGGCCTATGTAGATTTAATTTCAATTAATTAATTATCTTGGATTAATTAAGTTAATTGAGTATTAAATCCTAATAACATTTGAATCAAAATAAAAACACTTAAAAAGGAGAGAGAATGGCCGAAATTCAAATATAAAATCATAGTGAATTTCGGCATATATATATCCTAAATAAGTGATTTGTTTTGATTAAATGTCTTATGTTTATTTTAAATTAATTTGAATTTAAAATTTAAAGGAATTTGAATTAATATATGTCACTTAATTAGGAAGTGATAGAGGTTGAATTTACTACCTAAAGATAGTAAATTTCAGCATTCACACTTGACCTAAACAAGTGATATATATTTATGAATTAAAAGAAAAAAAAACAAACCCTAGCCATTTTTTGCTCTCTCTCTCTCTCTCTTGGCCAAAATACACAAGGGGAAAGAATTATTTCTTGTTCTCTTATGTTCTTAGGCAGCAAAAGCAACCTAAAAGAAGAACAAGATCAGATCTTGTGGCTTCAATCCATTCCCATTGTCAAATATTCAAACATAGAGCTAGCACTCTCGGTTTTAAGCCATCTTTGCAAGTGTGTGTGTGAGAATAGAGAAGAGTGGCGTAAAGGTAGCTCCTTGGCATTGGTGTTCTAGATCTGAAGTATATAAGTTCATCTTATATATTTTCTATTGCAAAATTTAAGTTTTGAAGAGCATCCAAACTTGTAAGTTTTAAAAACCCTAAAATTGCATGTTTCAATTCTATGTCGTATATTGTGTGGCATGAATGATCTATATTTTTTATTTTTTCGCTGCATGATATTAGTGTATTTGCCATGTGATATCCCATCATAATGGTCCCAGCTGACCAATTAAAGACATCATCAAACATCTTAAATCCCAGAACAATCTTTCTTTGAATCACTACAAGCTAGGACTCCCCATAGTACTTGCATCCTTTGGATGCTAGCACAAAGCTTTCTAAGATGTGATGAACCTTTCCTGGCTATGGGTCAGGTTGCTTCTCAACATCATTCTTACGATTGACCAAACCCTTCTTGTGTTTCTGACCAACGGGAGCAATAGGTATAGGGGTCCCTTGAGAATTCTTTCCCAATTTGATGCCTAGTAGATAATTCATCTTTTTCATCATATTGATAGCCTAAGGGCTAGAAAATTCTATTTCTTCTTCTTCAACCTCAATTCTAGCTACGTGAAAAACATTGAATGGCTGAATAACTATGCTTAAAGTGAAGACTAAATTATCTCTTGCTGCCCTGATAGTAACCATACTTCCTTCTTACGAAATTCAAAACATCTGGTGCAAGGTGGAAGGAGCCCCACCTAGTTTATGGAACCAAGGTCATCCTAGCAATAGAGAGAAATTAGCTGGTATTTGTAACACTGCAAACTCTACCTCAGTCTTAATAGGTCCCGTCTTCACTATTGGCCTAAAAGTGCTAGCAGCTTGCCTGTTAAAGTTGTCATAAGCCATTATAATAAATTGAGACTTAGTGATCACGGTCTTGTCAATACCATAGGCTGCCATTGCTGTAAAGTGACATACATTGATGAAAGAGCCATCATCTAACATTACACATGTAGTGTGCTTACCATTTACTTCGGTCCTAATGTACAAAAGGTGGTTATGCTCGCATCCTTCCAGGGGGAGGTCCGCGTTAGTGAACACAATCTTTTCCTCATAATCCCCTTTTACCATTTCTAATAGTTCAGAAGGAGATATGGTGGCAGCAACCATTGATTCACACAAAGTTTCCACTAGTTTCTGTCAGTGGGAAGGCGGTTACCTCAGCAAATCCTAAATCAAAATCTGAGCAGGTGTCTTCTTAAGTTGATTCAAGACCAAATCGTCCTTCGTGGCTCTTTCTTCTATAGGCATGGTGGGTTCCTACTGCCTCTCAACCTTAGGCATGACTCTACCACTCCTAGTGATGGATTGAACCACTTTTTAATATGTCACTTTCTTTTCATCTTCATCAGTTTCCCATAAGTCCTCCGGCTCCTCTTTAGCCTTGACTGAGCCCACTTCACTATCTGTATCCCATATATCCACTAATCGACTTGATTCCCCTACTTCGATTGACCCTCTTGTGCTTGCATCTAAACTATTATCACTTCTATAAGCCTTGCAAGCAATAGCCAAGTACTCATTACCATACAAATCTTTAAGAACATACCACTTTCGCAACCCAAACCCGACCATAAACACTAGCAGCGGCACAACATTGTAATCTTCATTCTTCTTGGCTCTTTTTTCTAGATCGGGAATCTATCAAAAATCAATCAAGTCTTAGATGCGGTCCCTCAGGGTATGACATTCCTCAGTTTCATGCCCCGTGTGCTGGTGGAAGGCACAATACCAATTAGACCTATGTCCTGGCTAACCCAAACTCCTCGCAGCATCTATCGTGACATCCCTACTAGTAGGCCAAACTAGCTATGAGACTAGCAAACATTGACATCATCTTTCTCTCAATATTATCCATTCTTTTATCCGTATCTTGGGAACCAGAGGAACCAACAGGGGGAGTGAGATCATACATGATTTCCCTTTCTGACTGTTCTAAATACCCTTCTAAAAACTCTTTTAAAACACTATCTATACCCGACTCATATCACAGTTTTGAACTCTATCCTGATACTAACTCTTTTGTCTATTCAACAAACCATTTCTTAATCAAATGACCGTTTAAGTCCTAAAACCACCTGGGAAATGATGGCTTTATTATGGCTGTCAAAACGGGGGTTGTCAGCATGATGCATGAGCAGATGCATATGTATGATCGTGAGATGCAACATCGACAACCACATACAAAAATCCTCTCTACCTTATTTATTTCACACACGTGCTCAAAGTCCTCTTCTTAGGTGGGTTTAATTTATGGGTTAATAAGGGACCCTGATGAATATGTATAGTGCACAGCAAAAATTCGATAGCATAATAACTCTCAAAAAGACACACAAAAAAGGTTTTGATCAATACATATTCAAGCAATCCTAACAAATCAAAATGAGTCTACGAGGCATGGTAGCCTTAGGCGAGTGGACTTTTATCTTATTCATGATTTTAAAAACGGAATTTAAAGGATAAACCAAATCCATTGAACATTCGGCGCACGCCGCGCCAAATTTAATTTTGACTTTTGTTGAAATTTTAAATCTAAACCTTGTCCCTTTACGAATTGATTGGACAGGAGCTTATGTTTTTTTTTTTTTTTGTAAACTATTCGGTATTGGAACCTGTAAATTGAGGTTCAAGTTAGGCAAGCCTGTATAATAGCAAAACACATAATTTTAAGTGTTTATTTATATGTTCAAAAGGACGTTGTTATTTGATAATAATATATATATTGGCAGAAAAGGCTAAGTATGTCAATTTATATTTTTTTTTTTCAAAAATACCCTTTGCAAAAAAATAAAGGATATTTTATTTTAAATTTAAAAATATTTTAGCACAATTTTAATCACATGGGATGAACTCTTTTTTTAGACAGGAGGGGAAAAAAATGAAAGAAAAACTAATTAGACAATACTCATGCCTGTTTGGTGTAAAAAGTTTATTGTGACAATAAACTAATTAGATTTCCTTTCTTTTGGAATTCATTTTTTTTTTCAATCAGAAATTGAATTGGGAATTCATTATTATTAGAGCTACAGTTCAGGAAAAAAAAAAAAAAAGGAAGAAGAAGAAGATGTTTGTATCAAGTGTTGGATCACTTTTTATCATCGCCTGTAATGCAAAATGAATTAATTTTTCATGTTATTTTGGATGGAATCTGTCCACCTAATCTTCGAATTTTCTTTTTCTTTTTCTTTTTCTCTTCTTTCTTTAAAAAGAACGCAACCACCCTTTTATTAAATTGATACCAGTTTAAACATCTAAGTGATAATTTTTTGATAAAAATTCAAATTAGAAATAAAAATATATTAATAATAAAATGAGAATACCTATTTATTTCAACTGAATATTACTAAAATAAAATAGAAAAAAATAAAAATAAGAAAGATTATCTCCCTAAACTTAAGCAAAACATGGTGAAAAAACTAGATATTGATTAAACTATTAGGGTGCATTATAAACGTTGGAACTATCAGAAGAACTTGAATATGATGATATGATAATCTTTATTTGCAGCTTAACTATTTTTTCAGGTATCTCCAGCAAAATATCACTTCAAAATATCGTTATTCTATTTTATTACATGCATTAGTACATATGATATAACCAAGCTGGATAATTATTGCAAATAAAAAAAAATCACATGCATTTCTTCATATTTCTTTTTCTTTTGTTTTCTGCACCTATTTGTTTATTATACCCAATGTTATTTTTATTTTATTATTTTTTTTTTTGGGTGAGGGGGCCGCTGCTAAAATTGGGTTATAATGGCTCACCATTAAGATCAATATTTTATATATTATTTATTGTCCAATTTTTTTTTATTTTATCTTCGAAAATGTTTTTTAAAAAAATACAGAACACATCTCATTGTTGAAGATGATGTTTGGAAATAAATATTTTAAAGCACAAAAATGTATTTTTACTTATGAAAAAAGTTTTGGCCGAATTTTGGCCAATATTCTTCGGGCAAATACATTTATCCTACTCAAAATTCAAATTTAAAATTTCTAGTTAAGAAAAAATAAAAATTTACTAAGGAAATAATAGTATTCAAGCCAAAGCAGCCTTGATGAGGAAGTCTGGGCTGGGCCTCTTTCAGCCCAGTGTCATCATTTTGCATACAGCAAGTATCCAAATTGATAACCACCGTTCATTAACAACCATCATCTCACTGGAAACATTCAATTCAAATCTGTTGTTGCTAATTTAAGGGGCAGGCTACGATGCACACTAGTATACAGTATGCATAACATATGCATTATCTGATCAGATGAAAAATAAAAAAATTATTTTACACTAACATGACTGTGCATATGCATGCGTACTGTTGCAAGCGGTAGCAATACTCCTAATTTAATGGCATTATGAAAATAAAAAATTTAAAAAGGAAAACCTAGTAACAAAGAAAATACATGTTTATACTAGAATAACAAGAAAGAAGCAAATCTCGTTTCTGGTTGCAAATAAATATCATTTACAACTTGGGGTTGGCTACTTGGAATAGATAGTATTACACTTGATCTACAACTGAAAAATAGGTGGAGCCATGTCATTGGTCTAGGAGTATATGGTCAAGTCTCTGCCTTACAGTGCAGCGGATTACGAATTCGAATGTCTTTAACTCCCTTGAAACCAAAAAAATAACTACCTATAAAATTCTAAGAGTTGAGTTCCTCTAGCAATATTAAGAAATTGGTTAAGACATGATAATAAGATTTAATTAGTTAAAAGAACAAACTGGTGTAAAACAATTGATTCCAAGTATCAGGAAGTCCAGGAAGGCACCAATGGCTACAATCGGCGGATCTGTAAGGGTTAGCCCTCTGTTGTGGGGTGAGATCACCACTATATATTGATGGGTGGCAATCTTTTCTCAATTGAGAAAGCATGGTAATGTCAAGCACATATATAGGGGTATGCATATCCCTAATCAGTTCATCCTCAACTCTCATTTGATCATCAGGGTATGCTCCCTGGTATGTAGCTCCACTGGTCGGCTCTGTCTCGCCGTAACAATTTCCTGTTGTTGCGGTTGTCATTGTTGCAGAACCCGCGCCCCATTCGCTGGGACTGTTTAAGTATAATTCAAAATAGTACATTTTACTATATACACCACATATTCCAAGTTGTAAATAAGTAGTTTCTGTGTAATATTTCTGTAAATCTAACAAGGAACGTCTTTCGGAGTGTAGGTGTGCGCACCTTGCACATGCATCCTCATTAACTTCCCATATTAGGGTTTTACTAGTGTTCTCACCGTTACACAGTATTTTTTACTTTTTGAACATTAGATTAGCTAATAGTAGCATTAAAATGGTTTCATGGTAAAAAATAAGAAGTACAATATTCCGGCCTCTTTTTAATATCAGAAGCTTGCCGGTAAAGTAGGAAGCATTTAGGGCGTTGATGTAATGTAACTTTGGAATTAGTTAGTTTGGACCCACTAATTCAACAGTCTAGGGCTCATATCAGACCAAATTTCTAGTGCTTGGTGTCATAAGTAGAAACCCAATACAAAAGTAATGGAGCACAGACAAAATAGAAAGACAGAGAGAGAGAAACATTACTTGTAATGTGTAGGAGAAATAGACTGAAAAAAGACTTTAGTTCTGGCAGTGTCGATGTTGTTATCAACCCAACTGGCCCATGTTCTTAGCGCTTTCTTCATAGCAACCATCCGATCCATGTCCTGGTAATACGTGCCTCCTGATTCCATGTAATCCCATCTGACCAATTTTTCATTTTTTTAAATTAATAATTAGCAATCATATTAAGTAGTAGTTCTACAGTGAGCGCCACTGTAATGATACCTATTGTGGGATAAAAATAAAATATTTTTTTTATCTTTAATCCAATGGTGCCCCGATACCGTAAGCTTTGTTGGATTAAAAATAAAATACTTTTCGTCTTTAATCGAACAAGGACTGTCCAAGAATTTACATTAGAGGAGCAATAAATTAAGGGGACTAACTCCTGAAAAGAATGTTTTTTAAGGTTATATATTAAAGGAAGTATATGGGTAATTTTATTTTTTAACCAAATTTGAGTGGCACAGGGGTCCGCCCAGGAATCCAACGGTGCGTATCGATTTCGGCAAGCACGTCCCAACCCCATACTAAAAAATGATACATTAAAATTAAAATTAAAACAAAAAAAAGTGAAATCGAAGATAAATTACCCTTGAAGAGATCCCAAATGGCTCCACCAATGCCCAGTATTGAACGACAAAACGTCGGCGTTTCGCCAAGCATTTCCATTGCCTGAAATATCTTGTAGCTTTAGGATTCTCTTGCCTTGTTCCACATCTATATCCACTAGATATGGAGCTTTGTAAAATTCTATGGACACTCCATAATCCTGCATATATCGTTCTAATTTTAATTTTTTTCAAAGTTTAAAAAAAAAAAAGAAGAAGAAGAAGATCCACATGATGGTTTTATAGGTCAGCTTTATGTTTTGTCTTCCTGTGGGCCAAAATATAAGTTGGCATCCATGCTCTGGCCCCTAAAAGCAGATATACCCAATGGTAGGAACCATTATAACCTTCACTGATTTAGGATGAAAATAGAAAATGTTTTGACAAAATGCATTTAAGGTTCTTTTCTCTTCAGATCATTAACTTCTATCAATTTCTATAAAATTTTTAAACATCTACTTTTGAAGTCACATTAAATTCAATCTCGTAAATAAAAAAATTTAGGCAATAAGCATTTTTATGCCTTAATAAACTATAATTTTTTGTCTTGTTGCATTAATAATGCTCTTTTCCTTTACTTTTTTTCAATATGCACAAAATTGAGTTTGTTAAAGAACGCGTACAGAATTAAATATTCAATAACTCAACAGAAACTAGTAGAAAAAAATAATAAAGTGCAAGAATAATCCAAAAAGAATTCAATCATAATCCTTATGAGTCCTTATCTCCTATATATGCAATCCAGCTACTAATTATTAGTGCGATTTTTTTTAATATTAATCCAGTGTGCCAGTGTGCGGCTCTAAGCACCGTTGGACCGAATAACCAAAACAGTCACTATACTTTGATCAATCATCGAACGGTGCAGGGTAGGCATGTGCGCGCCGTATTCTTGCCGTTTTCTTTTTTTTTTTTTCTTTTTTTTTTTAAATAACAAGAAAATTAGCAAAAACAAATACCAAGAACTTGAAAATGGAGAGAGGAACTCCTCTGCTCATCTGGGTAGAAGCTGAAGAAGGCAAAGCTGCTAAAATCAAGCAAATCAAAGACTCCCATTGATTTTTACCAAGAGAATCACCCACAAACATTATGGTTTTCCCTTTCATTCTCGTTACATATTCAACTCCATTGAATCTACAGTTTACACAAAAACCAACCATTAAACTTAATAAACAACATTAAAATTAATAAAAAAACACATTATAATATATAATTCTCTCACCTGGGGAGCTCGCAGTTGATAGGGTTCCATCGATACTTGAGGTAATCAGAATCAGGTCGGCCATACATTTGGCAATTGAATTGAGGATCAATAATTGGACAATTTGAAGATTCGTAAAGTGGGTAAGTCTCATCTTTAACCCAATTACCCACAAACAAAGCACAACTGCTTTGATTTGATTGTATCATTGGCCTTGTATTTTGATGCTTCTTATGATGATTTCTCATACTCATTATCAAAGCTGAAGATGCTACTTGGGTTTCTACTAAAAATATACATAAAATGCTCAAAAAACATCGATTTCCACTACGAGATTCCCTAAACCCATAACCATTGCACATTTTAGAACCACTGGGTTTTCTATGGATAAACGAAGCAGAGGCAGAAAAGGGGAAGAACAGTAGCTTCTATTTTTGTTTGAAGAACAATAGGAAGGGCCAACAGGGTGAGGGTTTTTTTTTTTTCGCTTTTTTCCCTTGTTTTGGCCGTTTTTCTGTGTCGAGCTCTGGACATGTAAGAGGCAGAAGACATGGCTTCACGTGACTTATTGTCGAAAGAGCTCAGATGTTTCATATTAAACAGCTGTAGGATAGTGCCTAAATTTGAATTTTCATTTTCCGGCAAAAACTCATTTTGAAATTTTTGAATTAAATTTTTTTTTTTATATTGGATTCATATATTTCAAAAAAATGCAATTAAATTTTTGAAGTATACGACGTATGTACATTGCATCTAAAATGGACGAAACTAATTATTGTAAAAACACGCATCATCAAAAATACATATGGTCAATTTAACATATCTATGGAGTCCATGTATGAATTAATTTTTTTTTTTAAATTCACATCAAATTAATGAAAATAAAAAAATAAAGGAAAATTCCATAATTTAGTCCCTAAAATTTAATATTTTTATATATTAAATCACTATACTTTCAAAATTACACATTGAATCTCTCAAATTTTATATATTTACACATTATATCGTTGTATTTTTAAAACTACGCATTGGGGTCCCTGAATTTATTTATTAAAACACATTTGGTCCAAACAGACGTTAAAAATAATAGTATTCCGTTAAAATATACGTGAGTTTAACAGAATGTATGTTACATTATCGTTTATACCGTCCATTTTAGACTTAATGTATTCTTTTCAAAAAGTGTAGGGACTTAATGCATATTTTTAAAAGTATAAGATTAAATGTATAAAAACGTTAAAGTTTAGAAACTAAATTATATATTTTGCAAAAAAAATAAAATGACAACGTATTGAGACTTCCAAGGAAGTATAATGGTATAGTTCATAGAAATCATCATCACATGACCAATCATATAGGCCTATCAATGATGCTATTTTTCACCATGGATGATTTGAAATAGGGTGAAGAATTCCAATTTATTTTTCACTAACTAAAGATTCTTCATCTCATAATTATTTGGGTTAATTGCAAAAAAAGGCTTCAACTAAGGGTATCTTATAATATTGGACCCCATCTTCAAAATCTTATGATGTTAACTCTCAACTTCGACTCCCTTTCAATTGAGAGACTTCGTCGCTATTTCCTCATTCCTTTTCAATAGCGATAGAATAGCAACGAAGTGCCTCAATTAAAAGGGGAGTTAAAGTTGGGAACTGACATTGTAAGATTTTGAAGATGATGTCCAATATTGTAAGGTATTCTATAGTCTGGGTCTTAATTTGTAATTAACCCTTATTATTTCATATATACTCATTATGCATAAAGGATATTATCTACTCTTCCCTTTCTTTTCTCTTCTTCTAAGGAACAAGATATGTTATGGCTACAACCCTTTTTATCTGGTATCATATCCTAATTCAATGCACATAAATCCCTTAGATTTTTTATTTTTGCATTGTAACCCTAAGCTTTTTTTCCTAAATAGCAAAAACTTTACTTTTCCTCCCAATCATGCTCAGAAGAACCAAGCTTGAAATTTTTTACTAAGAATTTTTTCTGATTCACTAACATAGAAACATTCCACAACATGGTGCGTCAAGGTGAAGGTTAGATTTATCGTTTTGTTTTTTAATTTTTTTTATTTTCACTTATTTGATATAGATTTTTTTGAGAATTTTTTACTTCATATATGAGCTCCATAGATATGTTAAGTTGACTAGACGTTTTTACTTCACACTCATTACTTTTTTTTACACAATGGGCATAAATCGTGTAGTTGAAAGACTTAATATGCACTTTTGGAGCATAGAGACCCAATGCAAAAAAAAAAACTAATAGTTCAAAACCCTAGAACGTGTTTTGTCATGATTTTTTTAATTTAATTTTGTATATAATAAATATTAACATTCAGTAATTATAATAAAAAAAGGGTATTAATTCAATAAATAAGTACATTAGTCAGTATCCATTAATTTCGTTAAATTATTGGATAGCTTGATTTAAAATTCACTCAATCCAATGGTACACACCTAACTTGCCTATTATACCAACCTACAGAATTAACGGTCAATAAAAATATATTATTAAGTTTAAATAATATTAGCTAATAGATAAAAACTAATTTTTTTGTCAAGGACATTGAATAAAAAGATTAACAGAGTCTCCTAAATAAAAAAAAAATTGAAACTTGGAGTTGACATTATAAGAGTTTTTTTTATTTCGGTCTAAAATTGAAACCCCATAGTTTAAATTTGATTTTGTAATTAACCCTACTTATTATAATCAATGCTAATGAGATTTTGGTCTTAGTCTCACAAAGCACACAAAGTTCTAACATGTTGGGTTCACACAAAAACCCGATGAAATTTGCTTTATGTATTCACATCCATTTTACCCAAAAAAAAGTGGGAAAACACTTAATTTAGTTGACTACTCACATTAGTCATCCTCTAAGCACACAATTACAAGTATCATAAATTTATAAATATAATAATGACATAATTAAAATGTAAATATCATACAAGTATGCCTCAATGTGATTTTCATGTTCTGTAAAATTCACACATATAAGCCATATATTAGTATTCAATTTTATAAATAATACAAATTATTCATTTTCCCATTTCACTTCTTTTACATGTACGTAATTGTATATTTACTTTGTATATTAATGCCTGAACTTTCCTATGGATGTGGATAATAGGTGCTATAAATACTTGAAGGTATCAAACTGTGGATACTTTAAGGTATTAAATAATGGAGACAATGTAGTCTCCAAGAATGGAAACTGTTAGTGTCAAACTATAATAATTGCATTGTAACCCTATAGGCATACATATTTATCCACTGCCAAGATAAATAAGTAGGCAACTATAGTTATTTTCACCTTTTAGAACTTTAAAATATCATTATACTTTCATTTATAATCATAAAGTTAAGATATGTGCTCATATACATATGCCATATACTTAAAACTAATGAGAGTGCATAGATATCACTTAAAAACATGTATTTACATTACATGCATTTTGTTTAATCATATATTTCAATATTTAATCACATATTTCATATATACTAGGTCATTATTTACCTTCATACATGTGTTTTCTAAGTTTCATAAACATTCAAAAAAGTTCGGGTAAGATTTGTTGACATTTTGGTGAGAAAAACTCACATTTGGGGTGAAATTAGGGGACTCACAACTGGCAAAGATTGACCAATAGTTGTGAGGGTCATTTAGAATCACATTTTTGAGTCTAGAACCATTTTACTTGGTTGGTATGGGGGTACCTCAAGGTTGGTAGTCCAAACCCGCCATCCATGAGTGTGCCCAAATTTTGGGAAAAAATGTTGTGTCATTTTGTGCTGCATTTTTTACTAAGCCAATGAAATTTTAAGGAAAAATAGTCTTTTAAACAAATGTTCTTATATGTTATAAGTTTTCAATGGATCAAGAATAAATCAATTCGGATAAGCAAATTGAGACATATATCCAAAAAAACACATACTACTTTTAGGAACAAATTTGTTATTTTGTCTTTGAAAAATTACTAGGGACAATTGGAAGGAAATTAGGTCATAATCTCTTATGTAAGTTTCTTTATTTTTTGTCTAGTTGTTATGAAAATTTGATTCACCACAATTGGAGTTCTGTAAAAAGAGTTATATACAAATTACCATTGATTGCTTTAGACACAAGGGCAGAAATAGGTCACCAATTTCAAATCAGTTTACAAGGGTCTTATGGATATAATTAGGTTTTAATTTCTCCATAAAATTTGTAGATATATATCTTATGTTTTATTTACAATTAAAATCATCCAATTTGGAGTATATAGGCTGAGATATGGCTAGAATAATAAAACTAGTTCAATGAGCTCTTTGATAGAATTCCTCACAAGTTACCATTTATGGATTATTTAAGCCTTTACATGTATAACAACTCTAATTAACATTCTACCATTAATTTTACATTCAATTTAGTATGTATATCAACTTATACATGGCAATCACATACAAATCAAATTAGGTGGTTCCCATACCTCTTATAATGGCCAATTTCTTCCTTTAGTTCCCTTCTTTCTCTACTCCTTTGTTCTTGCTTGATTCTCCCACTAAATCACACACAAACATACACATGATTTCCATTTCAATCCACCAATTCTAGCTCTTTATATTAAATACATGGAAGAGATGAAAATTAGATTAAAATCTTATCTTAATCCATTTAAAACCTTTAATTTTAGCACTCTACCTTAAATTCTCTTAACATGTAGTTGGTGTGTGATTATTTTAAAGCCCTAATATGTGCCTCGAAAGGATTATGGCTTATTTTTATGAGTAATTAGTCAGAGTAAATAAGGCTTCAACAAGGGAGAGTGTAAATGGTTAGTAGGGACATAATTAGAATTTTTGTAGCTGTCAGGTGTATTTGAAAAATTACGTAATCTTAGAATTATGCTTAAATTGAGGGTTAAATTGAAAAAGGAAATGAAAATTATTCATGTTGTAATGTAAATTAAGGGAAAGAAAAATAGAAATTAGTTAAATATTTATATTGGTGGGCCAATTAAATCATGCCATGTAGTTTTGATCTAGATCTTTCCTCAATAAATGAGGTGGGAAATATCATCTCTAAGGAAATGAGTGGTCGGCCAAGCTAGGGAGGAAAATTTTAGTTTCTTTCCCTCTTTCCTTCTTCATTGAGTTTCATCTAAAGTGCTACATTGGGCTAGAGGACAAAAAAGAAAGAAAGGAGAGGTTGCAACTTTTAAGTTTATATGGTGAGTGTAGAGATTGTATGAGCAGAAATTTGAACTTTTTATTATCTTTCTTCTTTTTTATATGTAAATTGAAAGAATATGATGAATACTAAATGATATGAAATTGGGATTCTTGTTGTTAGTTGAAGATCAAGTGAAGAACAAAGGTAAAGAGAAAGTATAAAGCTAGAAAGAGACGCTTCAACATGTATGGGAATTTTCCCTTACCATGTATGTGTAGGTTTGGTTGAAAACTAGGAATAAGTTATGTATACCTAAGTAATCTATGGGAAGGAATGAATAAAGGTTCAATGTTACATGAAGAATTAGAATAGGTGGGAAGTAGTGTTAGTCTACATAGACCTATTGGACAAATTTAAGCTTAACTGAAAAAATTAGTGGTTTAAAAAAAGATAATATTAACTGGAACATAAACTTGGCATGTTAAATTGATAATAGTGAGAAGAATTAAAGGTTTAAATTCACCTTTAAGGCCTTAAATTAAGAAGTGTAGATGTTACAACTAGTTAGTTTATTTGAATAGTGTATTGTATGCAATGAGAAATATACCTATTTTAATGCCATTGTTTGTGTTACTTTGTGTAATATAGAGAATTAAATGTGGAAAATAGTGATTAATTATGAGATTTGCATTAGTTGATTTAAGGGAGCAAATAGTGGCTTATGAAGAGCAGAAGGAGGTTTCTGAAGAATCTATAATTTCGCAGTTAACCCAGCTAAGATGGTTCTTATCTCAACTGGGTCATTGCATTTTGGATTCATGTAAGATAACCAACTCGGCTGAGATGGTTCTTGTCTCAGCTGAGTCACTACATTCTAGATTTATGCAGGACAACCAACCCGGCTGAGATGGCTCTTGTCTCAGTTGGGTCACCACATTCTGGATTGATTGGTGATAACTGACTCGACTAGATTGAATTGTTGTCTCAACTAAATTAATTAGTCTGTTTGGGAATATAACATGAATATTAAATGGTTTAATATCAAACATGAATCATATTGATATGTATCTGTTGAGTATGAGTTATGTGAAATTATTTAAATGTTGATTAACAATTATTTTAATGTATAGGTTTGACTAATTTCTAATCTTACATTAAGTATACTTATCTATAGCTATAAAGATTATATGAGTATAAGTGTATTGAGAGTAATACTAGTGAATGAATAGAGCTTAGTGAAAGTTTGAATCCTATGTGATACAAGAGAAAGGCATGCCTATACAAGGGTATTAATTGTAAATGCTAGTGTGGCACTGAAAAATGTCTAATGATTTGATACCAATTAGTATCTAGTGCATTAAGACTTATGTCTCTAGTGAATGATATTGCATGACAATATCCATTGTCTTTATTATTTCTAAATAATTTGAAATTCTAGTAATAATACGAATCTAGTTAGGAGGGAGTAATTAATGCATTATTGTTTATGGTATAATGAAATTAGGAATTACCAAAATGTCAATAAATCTTTGATTTCATTACTAAAAGTGTTAATAAAATTCTTAAGCTACCTATTAAAGAGTGTGTGTTAGAGACAATGTTATTGTTGTATCTTTATTTTCTCTCTCCCGCTTTCTAGTAATGCAAACGGATTATGTTAAGATGGTTTATTAAAGCATTTCTATCTTTAGCTTCATTAGAAGTTTAGTTGCATTATTTATTTATCTTACCTCTTTATTGAGTCTTTACTTAGCACAGTTGTTTTCCTGTGTAGGTTCGTACGGTTAGAACGTTGGATTTTGAGTAGACATCAACAGGTTATAAGACGAGGGATCTTAAAGTTTTACTTTTGGGGTTCTAAAGTTGTTGTGTAATATTATCATTTTTGTAATATGTGTAAAGATCATGTAATGTAAATTAATTATAGATATTTTATGATACAATATACAATTATATATATTAAGAAATGTAGTAATGTGTGAAGTTATTTAGGTAATTAATTTATTATTATAGCGATGCTATGGAGATTTACCGAACTGTTTGTAGCACTCCTAAATTCTTTCTTAGGGATATCAGGATGTTACAATTATGGAGAGAAAAATGAAGAAGGAAAAATTTGTAATTTGAGTGCAATATAACCATCTTTCTCTCTTTTTCCCTTTTATGTGAATTCATACAGTGTTCTAGAAGAATACATGTGTTATCTATCAATGGTAGCTGTTAAAGATATTGATTTTATGAGACTAAGGTGGACGATTTGCATGAGCTGTTGACAGTTTGCACTTAAACAGCTTGTTGTTTAAGTGCTAGACAATGTGGATAGTTTTGCACTAAAACAGCTTGCTATTTTAGTATAAAACAATGTTGACAAGCTGTTTTAGTGCAAAACAGCTTGCTATTTGTATTTCATTTTTAGCCGTAATTCTCTTAGTAAATAGCTGTAATATATTTTATGCTGTAATTAAGGGATTTAGCTTAATCTCTTCTGCTGTAATCAAGGGATATGATATTTTGTAATTATTCTATATAATGAAAGGATAGCTCACTATTTCGAGCATCCAAACACATAAACAATTCTAGTTTTCTTATACTTCTTTCAGTTTTGACATGGTATCAGAGCCACTCTGAGCCTTTTGTGAATTTTGAGTGATTCTTGTCTTTAGTTATTCTTGGAAAGGGCTGATTAATTTTTGGATCGGAACTTCTAGCATATATTTATTTTGGAATATTTCTTTAGGATCTCATGGAGAAATTTGACGTAGCTTGTGTTAAGTTTTCAGGTAAGAATTATTTTGCTTGGGAGTTTCAATTCCAGATTTATGTTCAAGGGAAGGAATTATGGGGACATATTGATGGTAATAATGTTAAGCCTACTGATCCAACAAAAGCTGCTGAATGGGAGGCCAAAGATGCTCGAATCAAGAGCTGGATACTGTAAACTATGGAACCTGAAATTGCTGTCACTCTGCAACCTTACAAGACAGCCAAAGCCATGTGGGATTATCTAAAGAAAGTCTACAGATAAAATAGTGCGACTAGGCATTTTCAACTAGAGTATGATATTTCAAATTATACACAAGGAAACCTGTCCATTCAGGAGTATTACTTTGGCTTGGCATGCTATGGACATAATATATAGATCTGATATATGCTTCTGTTCCAGATACTTCTTTAGAAGGAATTCAAAATCTTCATCAAACTAGTCAGAGGGATCAATTCTTGATGAAACTTTGACATGAATTTGAATTTGTGCGTTCCAATTTATTGCTTCACATTCCTTCACCATCCTTAGATGACTGCTTGAATGAACTTCTTAGAGAGGAACAACGACTTTCGACTCAAACTACATTGGAACAGCAAGTGAATTCTTCTAATGTTCTAAATGTTGCCTATGTTGCTCAAGGGAAACAACGAGGTTGTGATCTGACAAATACTCAATGTTACAGCTGTAAGGGTTTTGGTCATATTGTGAATCAATGTTCCCAAAAATTTTGCAACTATTGCAAAATTAAAGGACATATTATTTCAGAATGTCGAAAGCATCACCAAAATCACAACCATCGTGCCTTTCAAATGTCTACCATCAACGCTGTGAATGATACACCACCTACAGCCACAACCTCTGCTACTCCACAGCCAACAGTTCTTGTTCTTACTCAAGAAAATGTACAACAGATGATCATATCTGCACTTTCTGCCTTGGGACTTAATGGTAATAATGCATCTAAATTTTGGCTTTCTGACTCAGGGGCTTTTAACCACATGACATTCACATCTGATGATCTAATTAATGTAAAAAAAATATGAGGGCAATTTAAAAATTGAGATTGCAAGTGGGGATCATCTTCCCATAACAGCTATTGGTGATATTTCTTCTTCTCTGTCTATGCAAAATATTTTTATCTCTCCAGATTTATCTGTTAATCTTCTTTCAGCTAGACAAATGGTTGACAATAATTGCAAAGTTGTTTTTTCTCCTTCTGGTTGTGTTATGCAGGAGCTGGTATCAGGGAAGACAGTAGTTGAGGGACCAAAATTGGGCAAGCTTTCCTCTTCATATTAAAACACCATCTCAGCCTAAAACATCCCTTTCCTTATTTTGTAATTCCTTGAAGGATGATTACAAGTTATGGCATGCTAAGTTAGGTCATCCAAATGATAAAACTCTTTCTTCTATGTTAAAATCTTGTCTATTGGGAAATAAATTTTTTGTTACACATCGAGAGGCAGTTCTTGATTGTTCTAGCTGTAAAATAGGTAAAAGCAAAACTCTCTCTTTTCCATCCCATATTACGCATTCCACTCATTGTTTTGATTTAGTGCATAGTGATGTATGGGGTATTTCTCCAATTGTTTCTTATGCCTATTTTAAGTATTTTGTAACCTTTATTGATGATTATAGCCGTTTTATTTTGATATAT
This sequence comes from Excoecaria agallocha, assembly GCA_037975025.1. NCBI lineage: Eukaryota > Viridiplantae > Streptophyta > Magnoliopsida > Malpighiales > Euphorbiaceae > Excoecaria > Excoecaria agallocha. The sequence continues at coordinate 40,142,499 of CM075820.1, forward strand.
TTTTTGAGATAAAAATCTGAGGTTTTCAATGCCTTTCAAAAATTCTCAGCACTCATTGAAAATTAGTTCTCCAAAAGCATTAAAATCATTCATTCTGATTCAGGGGAGGAATATATGTCTACAAAATTTCAGGATTTTCTTCAAAAAAAGGGAATTATCTCACAAAGAACTTGTCCATATACACCCTAACAGAATGGCGTGGTTGAGAGAAATAAATCAGTCACTTTCTTGATGTGGTGCATTCCTTACTAATTGAATCCTCTGCTCCATCTCATTTTTGGGTTGAGGCTCTTTCCACTGCTGTTCACATAATTAATAGACTCCCTTCACCAACTCTTAATCACCAATCACCATTTTTTCATCTCCATCACAAACAACTTGAATACACACATTTATGTCCTTTTGGATGTGTTTATTTTGTTCTTCTTCCCCCTCATGAATGAACTAAACTCTCAGTCCAATTAGTTAAATGTGCTTTTTTAGGCTATGCATCACAGTAAAAAGGGTATATATGTTATGATCCCATCTCTCGATGCAATCGTATTTCCCGAAATGTCATATTTTTTAAAAAACAATATTTTTTCCCTTCTAATGTTGTCATTCCTACACTCACTTCTTATTCTCTTCTTCCTGCCTTTGAGGATGAGTTGCCTTTTTCTACTACTGTCACTTCTCCTCCTTCCACCCGATTTTAGTTTGGAACTGTCTCTACACGACGTAGTAGAATAGATGTTGAGTCACCTCAAGCGTCTTCTCTGACACCAGCACCTCCAATGCCATAACCACCACTTCGAAAGTCGACTCGCACATCACGTCCTCCAAATAGGTATGGCCACGCGTACAATAAGTGTTATAGAATATATGTTTAAGTATGGAAACATGCTAAGATTTGATATAGTACTTGTTTGTTATCGGCAAGTTGAGTTGCTTGTTGGCAGTTATTTAGGAACAGTGTGTGTTCTTTTATAGTAAAGAAAATTATTTGGATTGAATTTGCTTAGTTTGTTTTAGTTACTGATTTAGCATATATATATATATATTTATTTATTTATATTAGCGTATTCTACTACTAAGGTATATGGTTACTTATTTTGTCTAATCATTTATATTGTGACTATAATATGTAAATTGAAATTAACTGAAGATTATGTAGTTTAAGATATTTAATGATGTCATTTAATAGACTTAAATTGTTTAATTTAATTAAAAGAACATGTTTCTTTTTGCCTTATTATTAATTATCACTTCGTACTGTTTCTTTTAGAAGTTATGACTATAATAAGATAACCTATTGTTATAAAGTGTTTATGAAAATGAACATGGGTAACTACAATTAAGAGCTAAAAGGAATAAATTGATTTAACTTTGACGAGCCTGCAAAATACAAGGTTTAAATAGTTAAACTTCTCTTAGTAGACCAGTTTGTGTTAACTATTTAGTTTGATTTTTTAAGTTTAATAGATTCAAATTAAGTTATGGGCTAGATGGCTCCGAGAGCTCGGTCCATAATTACCGCATTCTAATGTGTATTACCAGAGTGAATGGCTCTGAGAGCTCTTCCGATAAAGGTGATTAAATTGAATTGTGGGCAAGATGGCTCCGAAAGCTCGGTCCATAAGTGTATACAAAATATATATATTAATTGATGGATCGTATGGTTCCGAGAACTCGGTCCCGTATTTAAATCCCGTTTATCCAGCTCGATATAATTTCACTGGATATATTAGGGGGAAATGTTAGAATTAAACAAGAAAAGAAAAGTTGATGCAAGTATTTTGCCAAATATTAGTAGAAGGTTTATAGAATTTGTACTGTAATTAATTGTGCATTATATATTCTGGAATAATTTGGTGTAATTAGGAATATATATATATATATATATATATATATATATATATATATATATATATATATATATATATATATATATATATATATGTATCTATGAGTATTCGGGATGTTATAATATGCCAAACTCGGATTATTTATCTAAACTACTATGCTAAACTTCGGAATTGAAGAATTACGTGGTTCTGATTCCCTAAATGGGATACGTAGGAAGCTTGAGAATTGATATCTCAAGTCCGAACCAAATTGTATTCGTATGATTATGCACATTTTAATACGTATTCTAATTTCTGAGGACACATATATTATATATATATATGAGTAAATACATATGATTACAGTGAATTAAATTATTTTTTTGAAGCCGAATATGTAATTTGTAACTGATTATTTGAGATTGTGAAGTAGTTATATAAATTTATAAATGTTTTCGGGAAATTTTTTTGACAGGAAGTCGCCGATAATTAGGAGAGACTCTGTCGAAATTTTATAAATAAATAATAAGTTAAATTAATAAGGTTTTAAAATTAGTCAAATCCTAGTGTTGATCCATTTTTTTTGGAGATCCAAATTTGAGTGTAGTATCCAGTACCCGGGTTTTTTAACTAGCCAGCTATAGGATTTTATAGTTTCAGATATTTTCGTATAAATTTTTTGAATTCAACTCTAAAATTTTCGAATTATTTGCATTTTTTTGAGTTCTGATTATTATTTTTAGATGGGTTCGGATCCAATGAAAATGCATAAGTAAATTTGAGGTAAAATTGTCCGTTTATATGGTTGTGAAAAGAAATCAATTACTATTAACGTTTTCCTTAAAAGTTTGATTATTAATGTACTTGGCAGCCACCATAAAGTTGAAGAGTTCCTTTATAACAAAACATAGTAACAAAGAAAAGAAAATAAATAGCAAAAGCAGGTTTTTCCCTTCTATGAAAGAAAGTAAAAGTTCTATGCTTTGCTTCATGCACTTGCATAGGACATCATTCGCTTCTAATCCAACTTTTTAAACAAAAGAATCTATTTTAGCATACTTGCAATCTTCTTTGGAGCTTCATATATACAATTTTAATGCCTTTTCACTAGCTCCTTTGTAGCTTTTTTTTTTTTTCATTTTTCCATTTTGATTGTAGTGAAATTAATAACTTCTTGTTTCTAATAATGTATTTTTTAGGCATGGGTATCTGAAAATCCACAAATTGTAACTTATTATAACTTTGATTTTCTCCATATACAAAATTTAAATTTAAGAGTTTATTTTTAAAAAATATATGTCCAACCACTTGAATCATTTAGTTCTTTGATTATGTTCCCTAATAAACTAAAATGCTATCCATAGCTAAAGGATTTTCTTTATTATTTTTTATTCCGCTTCGGTGGAACACTTGCGTTGCAGACTTATTTGCGAGGGGAGCTTTTTTCCACCAAGATAGGGAAGCGTTGTGTAAGTGAATATTGGCCTCCGACAATTATTAACATTAAAGTTTATATATATATATATATATATATACACACACACACACACACACACACACACACACACACACACACACACACACACACACAAAAATAAGTGTAGGCTTGTCGACTAAATTCTCAAGAATTATTGGCATAATATCTATAATTGGACTCAAAACTGCATATGCTTCTGGCAATTTTGTGAAGAAAAAATTACTTGAATAAAGGACATAATTAAGACAACTACAATTAAACTACAAAAATTAAGCATAACAAATATTTTATTTTTGAAAATAATTGTATTTTGACTTGTAATATAATTATTAATAAGTTATTGATAAAAAAATTAATCAAAATCAAGTAAGGTAGATCAAAAACCTGTGATTCATCTATGTTAAACAGATGGAATCTATTTTTTGGTCTTGAATATCTGAATAGGACAAACTACCCCTTGAATATCTTTGCTCCGAAACAAAATAATTAGAATTAAACCTGGTCAACTAGATTGTATGTATGTATGTATGTACACACATACATGCAAACATATGTTATGTATGCATATAATATATGTGATATCTAAAGAAAAACAAAAGCTCATACAAAACTAACATTATTGCGAATGCATACACACACAAACATACATATTGCTAGAAGAAAAATGACCTTTAAGGATGGAAAATCTGGTCCTTAAAAGTGCAAATTCGATCCTCAAAGGTCAGAAGGGACCAAAAATTCGGTCATCAACTCATCCTTAAAGGCTCTGCCACTAATGAGTAACAAGGACAAGATATAATAGCCGGTCCTTAAAAGTTTCAAAGACCGAAAAAATTTTGGTCTCTAAAAAGTATTAAGGACAAGAAATCTGGTCCCCATTAACCAGCCTCACGTGACTAATCAAACTTTTAGGGACCAAAAATCTGGTCCCTAACAATTATTATGGACTAAATTTCTTATCCCTAATAGTCACTAATCAAACTTTTAAGGACCAAAAATCCGGTCTCTAAAAAGTACTAAGGACTGAATTTCTTATCCTTAAATGTAGGCTCACATTACTAAAAGAGCTTTTAAGGATCAAAAATCCAGTCCTTAAAAAGTATTAAGGATGGAATTTCTTATCCCCTAATAAGTAGCCTCACATGACTAATCAAATTTTTAAGGATCGAAAATCCTATAAATTCAATCATATTATACAATTATATATAATAGATACACATATAAATAATAAATACATACACAACTATTGACACCTTAGTCCGAATATATGTCTAAGTGATCGTGTACAATTATCAATGTTGGTGTGTGATTACTTATGCTATTTACTTATTAATTATTGGTAGCTTACAACATTAACTTGGCATTTAACTTTTAATTCCATTTAGCGATAGAATGTTACTATTCATTTCATAAAAATTTCGGCAGCATAACGACTATAAAATTATGCTACCAAAAAAACCTAAAAATGTAAAATAACACTCCTAATAGACAGCCTCCACCTCTAATACTTTAACAACAACACAACACTTCTAAATATCAACTCACAAGTCATCAATACAATATATGTCACATAACCATAATTCTATACACATACTAACATACACAATCTTAAGTCCACTAATATTTAATATTCTTTACATATCATAATACACATTGTAAGTTCTAAAATAATTAATACATAATACACATAAGTTTTATATATCCAAAATGCCTTCACATGTACATGCCACTTTCTCCATCTTCATTTGGCCTTTAATTACCTGTCTCTGTGCACAGTTAAACTGTAACACCCTTATCCTTCCTAATATTGTACCGTGTGTATCGAAGATCGAAATTTTTTTTCCAACTTAATCTTTATATTTCAATACCTTATTAGCATGCTATAGTTAATTTGAAAATAAATCTTCGACGACCTATAATTGTCCCAATTCACTACGTATTTAATAAAATTTTTGCAATATAATGGCTGTCCATAGTACTAGCCCCCTAAAACACAAACAATCACACAGCCTCTCAGAGGCACAACATTCAATAATATCTAAAAATAAACATTCATTCCATCTCATACACCTTTAATATAAGGTTTACTAAAATACCTCATTTTTATCAATTACATAACCAAAAGTAAAGCTTAGATACATATATACATGCCAAAATTATAAAACAAAAATTTTTAAAAGAAGTCCTGCAAACTGTATTCTTGCTCCTGCGCGTAGTAAAACTACACGCTGAGTACTCAATGTGCTCAGTGGTGACCAATAATCGATATATTTCCTAACATTTTTATCATTATTCTCATGTAACAACAAATACGTCAATATTTATAAAATCATTTAAATTTCTTATTAAAAACATTAATTTAACCTTTTATATAAAATTACCCCTTTCAATCATATAATTACAATTTTGCCATTAAAAGCTTATTTATGATCTTTAAACTAATAATTGAAGCGTTTTACATTCTTATATACTTTTTTTGATATTTATATACGAAATTTTATTTTAGTCCTTGTTGACAACAAAATTTACTTTCTGAACAATTTAACAATTATCTAACTGTTTTATTGTTAAATAATCAATTCTTACTTAATTTACTCACTTTTCTCACTTTTGGGGAAAATTACTACTATGCCCCTAAACTTTCTTTTCTTTTTATTTTAGTCATTTTTTATTTTTTATTTATACTTTTCATTGTCTTTTCACTTCTTTATCATATTATTTCCATTATGCCCCTAGTACAGATCTGGCAAAAAATCTCAGACCGAATACATAAAACATGGACCCCACGGGCCCCACTAAAAAGAGAAATGATTTCCAAGGAACCATTCTCATAATGCTGCACTTTTTACTTTCATATTACACTGAAGCTATGGAGATCAAAGATTCTACTCATAGCAAAGTAAGTCGCCATGACTTGCACCGCGGTAAAGGGTGTTCCTATGGCTAGCCAATTATATCCTGAGCTATTTTTTATTGCCAGACTAATTCTAAGGGCACAATATTAATTACTTTATTTACCTTTTTAATTTTCAAAAAATTCAACGGTTGACTTTTTATTTTTTTTCATTGACTATAATTTAATTTCACAATAATTCTCCCTTTTCAACATTTTTATGCAAATTTTTACTAATAATTCAACATTTTCTATTATACATATTCATATTAAATTCTAAATAAAATCTTAATAATTTCAATAAATTCCAATAAAATTTATTTATGCATTATTCATTATTTACAATCATTTTCCACTAAAATAATCAATTATTTCACAATTTTCACTTTAAACATAATCATTGCATAAGCTTTAAAATTTCAAAATAAATTTCAACAATTCAATAAAAATTTATGGGCATTATTTATCATCTCTACACTTAATTTAGGCTAACATATATTGTTTTCATGCAAAAAATCCCATTACTTTCTCTACTATACAATTCGACCACCATTAATTTCCACCTAAAAAAAAATTCTTTCTTCCATTTTAGTTTTTCATTCATCTTTTCTCTAGTTTAATTTTAAGTACCCTAAGCAAATTTCATCATTTAATGAATTTTAAAATGTTTACCCCAATTACATAATTAGAAAAAAATTCATAAACTTAGAAAATATAAAGATTAATTAGCCACTTACAATTTTCTTTTGAATTAGGAAGCCTAAGCTTCCTTTCCTTTGCCTTTACTCCTTGAAAAATCTTCCTCTTCTTGTTCACCTATATAGGGCTAGCCATTCAAGCTTAGATTTCTCTATTTTTTTGTTCTCAAATGCAAAATCCAAGCTCATAATCATAATCTACACCTCAAAATCTATGAAAAAACACTAAGAAATCAATTTAAATCATTAAATTTTCTAAGATCCAACATACCCCTTTTTCTTTCTCACTTATTTTCTCCACTTTCTTTGCCCAAATCAATAAAGAGAAGCTATTTTAATGCTCTAGAGAGATGGAACTACAATTCCGAAGTTGGAATTTATGAGAGATTTTGAGTGAGGAAGAAGTAAAAGAGAGAGAGAGGAGAAAGGCACTTGGTTCGGCCTAAAGAAGAGAGGAGAAGCCACAACAATTTTTTGGAGTTTTCTCCAGAATTCAGGCTTTTATATGCCTCCTTAATGGACCCAAAATTGGGCCAAACCAATGGGCTTAGCCTATTTTGTTCTTAAGGCCCATTTAGGCCTTTTTAAAGCCCAATCAATTTTTTCTCTCTTCCAGCCATCAAATCACTCCAAAAATAATTTCATCACTCTTATCATAGCAAAAATAGCTAGAACATAAATTTTTGGCTCAATCGAAGTCCATTATCGCTCCGATTCGACAACTGCCGGTGTCACCGAAAAATTTCATTCTCATTACTAAAATATTCTACATAAAAATTCATGTAGGCATGAAAAATCTGGAAATTTCCAAAGTTTGTTTACTATTTTTAATTATTTATGCAAAATTAAGTCACCTTCCTTACCAGGGAAATTGACTCGTTGCCTTTTTCATATTTTTGACATTTGGAGGTCCATTTGACCTCAAATTCACTTCAAATTTCAACCCCGAACTCACCATAACCCATACTTTTCGGTGGTCCAATAAAATATTTTTGACTTTCGGGTGTCTTTTCGGGCCTGAAAAGCACTATTCACCTTCGGAAAGTACTGTTCATGGCTGACCCGGTGTTGAGGCCATTACTTGCTGGTGGGTGGCCCTGAGGTGTCTACTGTCCTTTCTGCTTTTTACCCTACCCTGATTTTTCACTGCTCTGTCCCTGCTTTGTCTTCTGCTAAAATTGGGATTGCCTCTCTGCTTGCTCAATTTGAGTAACTTCTAATTTGAGAGTTGCATCAATCATAGCCCGCAGATTAGGATAATGTTGGACCCCAATAATCTGTCTCAGCTCTGTATGTAATCTTCTCTCAAAATGCTAACATAGTCTTTGCATTAAAGATTTAAAGGCATTACTTGTATGGGGAGAAACGCTACATCTACTCAAATCACAAGAGTTTAAAGTATTTGCTTACCCATAAAGAACTTAATCTTAGACAAAGGCGCTGGTTGGAGTTGATTAAAGACTATGATTGCTATATCGACTACCATCCAGGGAAAGCAAATGTAGTGGCTAATGTGCTCAACAGAAAATTTATGTCAGGTAATGTTAAAGCTTTTGAATAAACTTGTATAAGACATTGATAAGTGTAAATGATTAATAGTGATCTTTGCAGCTCTTCGGACAATGAATACTAGCTTGAGTTTGGCAGCAGATGGAGCCATAATAGCTGAACTACAAGTGAAACCAGACTTTGTGTATAAAGTGAAAGCGGCTCAGAAAGAAGATTACAGATTGATGGCTATTGTAAATAAGCTTTAATATAGTAGTGAAAGTGACTATTTATTGTCCAGTTATGGAAGCCTTTATTTTAAAGGAAGACTTTGTGTGCCAGCTCATGAAGAATTGAAGAGAGAGAATTTGACTGGAGCACACCATAATAGCTATGCCATGCATCCTGGAAGTAACAAGATGTACCAGAATTTAAAAGCCTACTATTGGTGGCCAGGCATGAAGTGGGATGTGAATTTGTGGATAAATGTCTAACATGTCAATAGGTGAAAGCAGAGCATCAAGTTCCTTATGGACTACTTCAACCACTTGTTATTCCAGAGTGGAAATGGGATCAGGTGACCATGGACTTTGTGACTGGTTTGCCTGTGACTCAGTGGAAGCATGATGCCATTTGGTTAATAGTTGATTACCTCACCAAATCAGCTCATTTCTTGCCAGTATGGATGGATTTCTCTTTGACCAGGCTAGCAGAACTCTACATAAAAGAGGTGGTTAGGTTGCATGGAGTGCCCATATCCATTGTGTCAGACAGGGATCCCAGGTTTACTTCCCATTTTTGGAGGAGTTTTCTGGATACTCTGGGTACTAGACTTCATCTCAACACAACTTTTCACTCTCAGACTGATGGCCAATCAGAACGGGTGATACAGATATTGGAAGACATGTTTAGGTGCTGTGTCCTTGAGTTTGGCACTAATTGGGAGAAACATTTGCCATTAGCCGAGTTTGCCTACAACAACAGCTATCAATCTAGTCTGAAAATGGCTCCATTTGAAGCATTGTATGGTAGAAAGTTTAGAACTCCTTTATGCTGGACTGAACTGAGTGAGAAAAAGCTTATGGGTTCAGACTTGATTCGCTACTCTGAAGAAAAGGTCTAGATCATTAAAAGTAGATTGAAGGAAGCAATGGATCGTCAGAAGTCGTTTGCATGTTTAAAAAGAAAAGCATTGAGTTCCAGGTTGGGGATAAGGTCTTTCTGAAGGTATCTTCATGGAAGAAAGTTCTGAGATTTGGAAAGAAGGGCAAGTTAAGCCCTAGATTCATTGGTCCATATGAGATACTTCAGTGAGTGGGTCCCGTGGCCTATAGGTTGAAATTGCCATCTATTTTAGAGAAGATACATGATGTCTTCCATATATCTATGCTTAACAGATACAGGTCTGATCCTAGTCATGTGATAGCACCTGAAGAGATACAAGTTTAGACTGACATGAGTGATGAAGAAAGACCAGTAAGGATTTTGGCTAAGGAAGTCCGACAGCTTCGAAATAAACAAATTCCTTTGGTGAAAGTCCTGTGGCATCACCATAATGTTGAAGAAGCAATGTGGGAATCCAAAGCAACAATGAGAAGGCAATATCCTCTACTTTTCAGTTCAGGTAAATTTCGAGGACAAAATTTCTTTTAGTAAGGGAGAAATGTAATGGCCTCAACACCGGGTCAGTCATGAACAATACTTTCTGATGGTAAATAGTGCTTTCCGGGCTCGAAAGGACACCCGAAAGTCAAAAATATTTTATTGGACCATCAGAAAGTATGGAATATGGTGAGTCCGAGATTGAAATTTGAAGTGAATTTGAGGTCAAATGGGCCTCCAAATGTCAAAAATACGAAAAAGGAAGCGAGTCAATTTCCTTGGTAGGGAAGATGTCTTGATTTTACATAAATAATTAAAAATAGTAAATAAACTCCGAAAATTGCCAGATTTTGCATGCTTGCATGAATTTTTATGTAGAATATTTTAGTGATGAGAATGAAATTTTTCGGTGATATGAGCACGACCAAGCACAATGGCAATAAGAAAAATGAAATAGCATTTCCTCAAGGATTAACAAGAGGAAGGTCAAAGAAACTTAAAGAAGTCCTACAAGCATTCATGAGACCTTATGTGGAGAAGATGCAAGTTCAAGAAGAGAAAGAAGCTAAATTGGACTGTGAAAACAAGTGTAGGCCGAATGGTGCAATGGGCCTTCAAGCTACTTTATTTAGTTTCTATTCTTTATGTAACATTTATTAAAGTATATTTGGGCAGCCTAGAACCTAGGAAAATGAATTGGGCTTTATTAGAATAGGTTTGTTTTATTTTGGGCTTATTTTACTGTTTTGGGTAGTTTAAGTGGGTAGGCTAAAGTTGGGCTTATCTCTTCTAAATAGTTGGGTCAAAATAACTATTTGAGGCTTAGAATACCTAAAGGGGCCGAATTTTACATGGGAGAATTGAATTTTAATGGGTTTGAGTCAGATTTAGGTTTAGGCCTACATTGGTGAACTTAGGGTCCTAAATTTTAGGAATGAATTTTTCTTAATAAATACTTATTATTTTGGGATATTATTAAGTAGATTTTGAGGGAGAAATAATAGCTTGACCATATCTTTAAAGGGCTAGCCGAAATTCACTTTTAGCCAACATTAAGTCTATAATCATTCCTTCATTTTCTTAGGATAATAAGCATATTTATCACTAGTTGTTAGGATTATTTTCAAATTGTATTTATCTTTATTTCCTCATGTATTTAGTCCATATTATGGTCAAATACATATAGATATAGGTTAGGAATTATTTTTGTTATTTATTTTATTGTTTATCCTTAGAGTTAGTGTTTGATTTTAATTCATCTAGGGAGGGGTGGCTGCCTAGCCTATATAAAGGGTTGAATTCTTCATTTGTAAGACACTTGAATTTTGATTAATGAGAATTTTCTTTGGCTTGGCCGAATTTGTGAGAGTTAATTTATTATCGATTCTTGTTATTGCATGAAGAATTAGACTTAGGCTATTTACATGATTAATGTATGCTTGATTCTTCTTCTTCTTCTTCTTCTTTTTTTCTAAATCAATCTATCATAAGCGTTTCCAATCAATCTTGTTTGGGAGTTCTTTAGATTGGGGGTTTATTATCTTATTTATGTTCAATATTCATGGTATGTTGGCGTTCTAGTTTGGCATATAGGCTGGGGTTCCGCATCAATTGGTATCAGAGCATAGGCTAAAGGGTAAATTCTTAACTATCCTTTAATTTTTCTTTTAAACTTTAATTTCCTATTTTAGCCGAATTGGATCTTACATCTAGTTCCTTAGTTGGTTCTTGCTCTATTGTGTTAATTACCTATCTTTACGTATTTGATCATTAGTTTGATTAAAGTTATAAAAAAAGAAAAAAAAAAATCAATTAGAAACAGCCTTGTGATCAATTCGGATTTACTATCTTGTTAAGTTCATATTTGATCAATTGATGAATCTTGTGTTCTTGTTGAATCTGAATTTGCCATTAAATATATCAAGCATATAATTTGTAATCTTTGAGTGGTTGAACTTGTTTTGGATATAATTTTGATCTACAAAGTGCCTTACACTACTTGGAGTAAGTTTTAATCAATCAAGCAAGATTTGGAGTTAGAACTTTCACAATTAGTTTGATTTCTTCAAGACTAGGTTAGTACTCCTAATTTTGGATTTGGGTTGTGTTTATTGCATGCTTTCTTTGATTTTTTTTGTTGAGTCTTACATCAAATCTGTTTAAACTAATCATTAGGTTTAGTTAAACATCGCATTTAAGTGCATCCGTCTTGTCCATTTTCTTAATTCTAAGTTTTCAATTTGTGTGTCTAAGCTATTTTTGGTTCCATTTACACTAGTTTGACATATTGCACGTTGTTGAACATCTATATATATTATAGTGCATGAAATCTTCTTATTGTGTACTAATTTCTGATTTTTGTTCAAATAGGTCAATTTGCCTCTAGAATTAGTATCTTTGTTGTTCTTGTTAGGTTTTTTATTATTCCCTTAATCAAATTACTTAATTGTGCATGTTTGTTTGAGTTTGTTTCTGAAGTGCAATTGTGAGATATCAATTTGTGAGTTGAGAGACAAACACGTGAGGTTGAGTGAATTCTTCCCTTTATTTGTTTATTTAAAGTTTAAAGATGTCCGAAATCAATAGTAAAGAGGAAACCGAGATTGTGCCTGATAATAAGTTTATGTACAAAGCTTTTATGGATAGTTTGCAAAAGCTAAATCTCAGGATAGGCAGTCTGGAAGATAGCCTTAAAGGTTCCAAGGTTAAGTCTACAAAAGAGGAAGAGGTAGACCAGTTGTACAATGATAATTAGAAAGATGAGGCTCATTCTTTTTCAAGAAGAGCAAGGAGGTATGACAACCAAATGGAGAGCCAAGACAACAATTTGAGTACTATCAAAATGAAGATTCCACCATTCAAAGGTAAAAATGATGTGGATGCCTATCTTGATTGGGAAAGAAAGGTGGAGATGATCTTTTCATGCCACCACTATTCGGATGAGAAAAAGGTAAAACTTGCAGCCATTGATTTTCTGATTATGCACTAATTTGGTGGGATGAGTTATTGAAAAATAGGAGGAGAAATGGGGAACTCCCTATCACTTCTTGGGACGAAATGAAAAGAATCATGAGAAAGAAGTATGTGCCTAGTTACTATCATAGGGAACTCCACAATCAGTTACAAAGACTTACACAAGGATCTAGTTCTATGGAGGATTACTATAAAGAAATGGAGATGCTCATGATTAAAGCAAGCATTGTGGAGGATGAATATCAAATGATGTCACGCTTTTTAGGAGGTATGAATAAAGAACTTACTAATATTGTTGAATTACAACATTATGTGGATATGGATGATTTGGTGAACATCATAATTAAAGTGGAGAGACAACGAAGTAGATATGGGACATCCAAGTCCTTCAAATTCCAATAACAACAAATGGAATTCAAAGTGGAACAAGGGAGACTCAAAGAAGGAATCCACTGTCAAGTACTAGTCCAATTCCAAAGAGAAAATGGTCACTACACAAAAAGGTACTTCTGAAACAACCCTTAAAACTAATAGGCATAGGGACATTCAATGTATCAAATGCAAGGATCGTGGTCATTATGCTAATGAATGTGGGAATAAAAAGACCATAATAATAAAGGGGGATGAAATTATTTCTGATTCTGAATCTGATGAGAATTGTGATGATATGCCACCTTTGGAGGATTGTTCTGATATAGATGAAAATGTAGAATATCCTGTTCAAGGGGAGTCCTTAGTTGTATTACATGCATTGAATGTAAATGTAAAAGAAGAATGACTAGAACAAAGGGAAAACGTCTTTCATACTAGGTGCTTAATAGGTGAGAAAGTCTGTAGTATGATAATTGATGGGGGTAGTTGTGTTAATGTTGCTAGTACAGTCTTAGTTGATAAATTGGGACTTAAAACTGAGAAACACCCTAACCCATACAGACTTCAGTGGTTGAATGATAGTGGGGAAGCAAAGGTGACCAAACGTGTAACTGTATTATTTTCCATTGGTAAATATGAAGATAAAGTCATTTGTGATGTTATACCTATGCACGCTAGTCATATCTTGCTAGGAAGGCCTTGGCAATTTGATAGGCGTGTATAACATGATGTATTTAGAAATAGGTACACTTTTGAGTTTGAAGGATGTAAACACACACTTGCCCCTTTGGCACCTAAAGAGGTATATCCAGATCAAGTAAAGATACATCAATCTGCAAAAGAGGTAAAGGGAAGTGAGAAAGAAAAGAAAAATGAGAGAAAAGAGGCCAGTAGTGAAAATAATAAAAGTAAAGGCCCAACGGTGAGAGACTGCACTAGTAAAAAAAAGAAAGAGAGAAGTGCAGGAGAGAAGAAGTTAATGTGTGATGAGGTAAAAAAAGAGCAGAGTGAGCCGAGTGAAAAATTTAGCAAATACTCCTTTTATGCAAAAGAAAGAAAGTTGAGGAATGCATATTTAGGCATGAGAGCTTTAGTACTTTTGAGGTTTAAGGACAATTATTTCTGTGAAACTAAGCTTGACCAAAATTTGCCTAGTTTTTTTTCGAAGTTATTGCAAGATTATAAAGATGTCTTCCCTGAGGAGATACAACCTGGGTTGCCACCAATTAGAGGGATTGAACATCAAATTGACTTTGTTCCTGGTGCACAAATTCCAAATCGTCCAGCTTATCGAAGCAATCCAGAGGAAATAAAGGAGTTACAAAGACAGGTGAAGGAACTTTTAGGAAAAGCACACGTGAGAGAAAGTCTAAGTCCTTGTGTTGTACCTATTCTTTTGGTACCTAAAAAGGATGGAATCATGCATATGTGTGTTGATTGTAAAGTATCGCCATCCCATTCCTAGGTTAGATGATATGTTTGAAGAGTTAAATGGTGCTATAATATTCACTAAAATTGACTTGAAAAGTGATTATCATCAAATTAGGATGAGATTAGGTGATGAATGGAAAACTGCCTTTAAAATAAAATATGATTTGTATGAATGGTTGGTTATGCCTTTTGGCTTAACTAATGCGTCTAGCAAATTTATGAGACTCATTAACCATGTTTTGCGTGAATTCTTGGGAAAATTTGTTGTTGTGTATTTTGATGATATCTTGATTTACAGCAAAAACCTAAAAGAGCATTTAAGGCATGTTGAACTTGTGTTAGATGTTTTGAGAGAACAACAATTGTATGCTAATTTGAAGAAATGCACATTTTGTGTTAATAGTGTTGTTTTCTTAGGATTTGTTGTTAGTGCACGTGGTGTTTAGGTAGATAATGAAATGGTTAAGGCTATCCAAGAATGGCCAACACCTGAGAATGCAAGTGAGGTGAGGAGTTTTCATGGTTTAGCAAGTTTCTATAGGAGATTTGTTAAGAATTTTTCTACTATTACTACACCTCTAAATGAAACCATTAAAAAGTCTGTTGGTTTTAAATGGGGTAAAAAGCAGGAAGATGCTTTTAATGTTTTGAAAGATAAATTGTGTACTGTTCCTGATTACCTGATTTTTCTAAGACTTTTGAGGTTGAATGTGATGCTTCTGGGATTGGTATAGGTGCTATTTTGATACAGGAAAATCGCCCAATAGCATACTTTAGTGAGAAGTTGAGTGGACCATAGTTGAATTACTCTACCTATGATAAAGAGTTCTATGCATTGGTGAGAACTCTTGAGGTTTGGGAACACTACCTTTTACCTAAAGAATTCGTGATACACACAGATCACCAGTCTCTCAAATATCTGAAAGGATAAGGTAAGTTGAATAGAAGGGATGGTAAGTGGGTAGAGTACCTTGATACTTTTCCATATGTAATTTAGTACAAGAAAGGTAAGGAGAATGTTGTTGCTGATACACTTTCTAGGAGATATGCATTATTTTCTATGCTTAGTTCTAAACTGTTAGGTTTTGAGCATTTGAAAGAAATGTATGATCATGATTTTGATTTTGGTGAAGTGTACAAGGCATGTGTACATTATGCATTTAATAAGTTCTATAGACATGATGGGTTTCTTTTTAGAGGAAAACAACTATGTATACCTGCATGTTCTCATAGAGAGTTGCTTGTGAAGGAATCACATAATGGGGGATTAATGGGACACTTTGGCATGAACAAGACTTTAGACATGCTTAATGAACATTTTTATTGGCCTAATATGCGAAAAAGTGTTGAAAAAGTGTGTGCTCAATGTTTTGCATGTAAACAAGCTAAGTCTAAGTCCTTAAATCAAGGTTTGTATACTCCTTTGCCTGTTCCTATTGAACCTTAGACTGACATTTCTATGGACTTCATTGTAGGTTTACCTAGGACAAAAAGGGAAAGGGATAGTGTGTTTGTTGTAGTGGACTGATTTAGTAAAATGGCACATTTTATTGCTTGTCATAAAATTGATGATGCAACAAACATAGCTAATTTATTTTTTAGGGAAGTAGTTCGATTGCATGGTATACTTAGGACTATTATCTCAGATAGGGATTCTAAGCTCCTAAGTCACTTTTGACGTGTTCTATGGGGTAAACTTGGTACTAAACTTGTGTTTTCCACTACTTGTCATCCACAAATAGATGGCCAAACCAAAGTTGTTAATAGAACTTTAGGAACTATGTTGCGTGCCATAATTGGTAAGAATATTAAAACTTGGGAAGAATGTTTACCATTTGTTAAGTTCGCTTATAATCGTGCAATTCATACTTCTACAGTTTTTCACCTTTTGAAATTGTGTATGGTTTTAATCCATTAACTGTTTTGGATTTGATGCCTTTACCTTTGAATGAACTTTCTAACTTAGATGGTAAGGCTAAGGCTGATTTGGTTAAGACAATACACACAAAAGCACGTGAGCACATTGAGAAAAAGAATAGAATGTATGCAAAGTAGGCTAACAAGGGATGTAAGCAAGTAATAATATTCAAACCAAGAGATTGGGTTTAGATCCATATGCGTAAAGAGAGGTTTCCTAACCAAAGGAAGTCTAAACTTGATGCAAGAGGAGATAGACCATTTCAAGTGTTGGAATGGATCAATGACAATGCATACAAGATTGATTTGCCAGGTGAGTATGGTATAAGTGCAACTTTTAATATTTCTGACTTATCTCCATTTGATTGAGATTCAGATTCGAGGACAAATCCTTTTGAAGGGGGAGGGGATGATATGAGCACGACCAAGCACAATGGCAACAAGAAAGATGAACTAGCATTTCCTCAAGGACCAATAACAAGAGCAAGTTCAAAGAAGCTTAAAGAAGTCCTACAAGTATTCATGAGACCTTATGTGGAGAAGATGCAAGTTCAAGAAGAGAAAGAAGCTAAATTGGACTATGAAGACAAGTGTAGGCTGAATGGTGCAATGGGCCTTAAAGCTACTTTATTTAGTTTCTATTCTTTATGTAACATTTAATAAAATATATTTGGGAAGCCTAGAACCTAGGAAAATGAATTGGGCTTTATTAGAATAGGTTTGTTTTATTTTGGTCTTATTTTATTGTTTTGGGTAGTTTAAATGGGTAGGCTAAAGTTGGGCTTATCTCTTCTAAAGAGTTAGGCCAAAATAACTATTTGAGGCTTAGAATACCTAAGGAGGCCGAATTTTACATGGGAGAATTGAATTTTAAAGGGTTTGGGTCAGATTTGGGTTTAGGCCTACATTGGTGAACTTAGGGTCCTAAATTTTAGGAATGAATTTTTCTTAATAAATACTTATTATTTTGGGATATTATTAAGTAGATTTTGAGGGAGAAATAATAGCTTGACCATATGTTTAAAGGGCTGGCCAAAATTCACTTTTAGCCAACATTAAGTCTATATTCATTCCTTCATTTTCTTAGGATAATAAGCATATTTATCACTAGCTGTTAGGATTATTTTCAAATTGTATTTATCTTTATTTCTTCATGTATTTAGTCCATATTATGGCCAAATACATATAGATAAAGGTTAGGAATTATCTTTGTTATTTATTTTATTATTTATCTCTTAGAGTTAGTGTTTGATTTTAATTCATCTAGGGAGGGGTGGCTGCCTAGCCTATATAAAGGGCTGAATTCTTCATTTGTAAGACACTTGAATTTTGATTAATGAGAATTTTCTTTGTCTTGACCGAATTTGTGAGAGTTAATTTATTATTGATTCTTGCTAAGGCATGAAGAATTAAACTTAGGCTATTTGCATGATTAATGTATGCTTGATTCTTCTTCTTCTTGTTTTCTAAATCAATCTATCATAAGTGTTTCCAATCAATTTTTTTTTGGGGGTTCTTTAGATTGGGGGTTTATTATCTTATTTATGTTCAATATTCATGGTATGTTGGCGTTCTAGTTTGGCATATAGGCTAGGATTTCGCATCATTTGGTGACACCGGCAGTTGTTGAATCAGACCGATAAATTTGAATTAGACCGATAACAGACTCCGATTGAGCCAAAAATTTACGTGCTAGCTATTTTTGATGTGATAAGAGTGATGTAATTATTTTTGGAGGGATTTGATGGTTGGAAGAGAGAGAAATTTGATTGGGCTTTAAAAAGGCCTAAATGGGCCTTAAGAACAAAATAGGCTAAGCCCATTGGTTTGACCCAATTTTGGGTCCATTAGGGAAGCATATAAAAGCCTAAATTCTGGAGAAAACTCCAAAAAATTGTTGTGGCTTATCCTCTCTTCTTTAGGCCGAACCAAGTGCCTTTCTCCTCTCTCTCTCTTTTGCTTCTTCCTCACTCAAAATCTCTCATAAATTCCAACTTAGGAATTGTAGTTCCATCTCTCTAGAGCATTAAATTTGCTTTTCTTGATTGATTTGGGCAAAGTAAGTGGAAAAAATAAGTTGAGAAAGAAAAAGGGGTAAGTTGGATCTTGGAAAATTTAATGATTTAAATTGATTTCTTAGTGTTTTTCTATAGATTTTAAGGTGTAGATTATGATTATGAGCTTGGAATTTGCATTTGAGAACAAAAAAAAAGAGAAATCTAAGCTTGAATGGCTGGCCTTATGTAGGTGAACAAGAAGAGGAAGATTTTTCAAGGAGTAAAGGCAAAGGAAAGGAAGCATAGGCTTCCTAATTCAAGAGAAAATTATAAGTGGCTAATTAATCTTTACATTTTCTAAGTTTATGAATATTTCCTAATTATGTAATTAGGGTAAAAAGTTTAAAAGTCATTAAATGATGAAATTTGCTTAGGGTAATTAAAATTAAGCTAGAGAAAAGATGAATGGAAAGCTAAAATGGAAGAAAGAATTTTTTTAGGTGGAAATTAACGGTGGCCGAATTGTATAGTAAGAGAAAGTAATAGGATTTTTGCATGAAAATAATATATGTTAGCCTAAATTAAGTGTAGAGATGATAAATGGTGCCCATAAATTTTTATTGAATTATTGGAATTTATTTTGAAATTTTAAAGCTTATGTAATGATTATGTTTATAGTGAAAATTGTGAAATAATGTGATATAATTGATTATTTTAGTAAAAAATGATAGTAAATAATGAATAATGCATAAATAAATTTTATTGAAATTTATTGAAATTATTAAGATTTTATTTAGAATTTAATATGAATATGTATAATAGAAAATGTTGAATTATTCGTGAACAATTACATAAAAATGTTGAAAAAGGTGAATTATTATAAAATTAAATTATAGTCAATGAAAAAGAAATAAAAAGTCAACCGTTGAATTTTTTAGAAATTAAAAAGGTAAATAAAGTAATTAATACTATGCCATTGGAATTAGTCTTGCAGTAAAAAGTAGCTCTGGATATAGTTGGCTAGCCATAGGAACACCCTTTACCACGGTGCAAGTCATGGCGACTTGCTTTGCTATGGGTAAGATCTTTGATCTCCATAGCTTCAGTATAAAGTGAAAGTGAAAAGTACAGTGTTATGAGAATAGTTTCTTGAAAATTATTTCTCTTTTTAGTGGGGCCCGTAGGGTCCATGTTCCTTGTATTCGATCTGAGATTTTTTACCGGGTCTGTATTAGGGGCATAATGGAAATAATATGATAAAGATGTGGAAAGATAATGAAAAGTATGAATAAAAAGTGAAAAAAAGACTAAAATGAAAAGAAAAGAAAGTTTAGGGACAAAGTAGTTATTTTTCCCAAAAGTGAGAAAAGTGAGTAAAATACATAAGAATTGATTAATTAACAATAAAATAGTTAGATAATAGTTAAATTGTTAGAAAGTAAATTTTATTGTCAACAAGGACTAAAATGTAATTTTTGCATATAAATATCAAAATAAGTATACAAGAATGTAAAACGCTTCAATTATTAGTTTAAAGATCATAAATAAGCTTTTAATGGCAAAATTGCAATTATGTGATTGGAAGGGGTAATTTTATATAAAAGGTTAAATTAATATTTTTAACAAGAAATTTAAATGATTTTATAAATATTGACGCATTTGTTGTTACCTGAGAATAATTATAAAAATGTTAGGAAATGTATCGATTATTGGTCACCACTGAGCATGTTGAGTGCTCAGTGTGTAGTTTTACTGCGTGCATGTAAGCAGAAGCAGGAGCAAGAATACAGTTTGCAGGACTTCTTTTAAGAATTTTTGTTGTATGATTTTGGTATGTATATATGTATCTAAGCTTTACTTTTGGTTATGTAATTGATAAAAAGGAGGTATTTTAGTAAACCTTATATTGGAGGTGTATGAGATGGAATGAATGTTTATTTTTGGATATTATTGAATGTTGTGTCTTTGAGAGGTTGTGTGATTGTCTGTATTTCAGGGGGCTAGTACTATGTACATGCATTATATTGCAAAAATTTTATTAAATGCATAGTAAATTAGGATAGTTATAGGTCATCGACGATTTATTTTCAAATTAACTAAAGCATGCTAATAAGGTATTGAAATATAAAGATTAAGTTTGAAAAAACAATTTCTGGTCTTCGGTACACCGGTATAGTGTTAGGAAGGATAAAAGTGTTATATAAACAAACCACGCACTAAGCAACATTGTTGCTTAGTGGTGGATATACTGCACAAAATTTCATTTACACAAACTATATTTACTAAATTTCCATTTTGCCTTTGTTTATTAATTTCTACCATTTAACTTAGAATTATTTTCTTAATGTCATAAATCACCATTTATTCCTTCTACTATGTATTTTCATGCTTTCCTTATGTATTTCTCCCTTAAATGAAAAATTACCATTTAGACCCTAAACTTTTCCTTTATCACATATTGCACTAATTTCACATAAATTTTATCCTTTTTGCTTTCTTTAGTTTTTATTTCATTTTAAACACAAAATTTACATTTTAGTCCTTACATGATGGCAATTTGGTTTATGAAACTTTTCCTTGATTACAATTTTACCTTTTTTT
Organism: Excoecaria agallocha; assembly: GCA_037975025.1. NCBI lineage: Eukaryota > Viridiplantae > Streptophyta > Magnoliopsida > Malpighiales > Euphorbiaceae > Excoecaria > Excoecaria agallocha. Next base: position 40,163,771 of record CM075820.1, read on the forward strand.
ACCTATTTGACCATTTTAACTCATTTAACTACATTTTTAATACAAATTTATGATTTTACTCTCATTTTATCGCGTAATTACAATTTTGACCCTTTTAACCAATTAATCACACTTTTCACTTTATTTGATAATTTATCACATATTTGATTTCTTTTATGCATAATTTATTGTTTGGTTCTTATTTTCTTGCAAAATTACATTTTTTCCTCTAGTAGTGCCCAATGAAAACCCTCAAATCGGATATGCAAGATGAGGACTCCAATGATGCAAATGGGCTGGAGTGACCACTTGACATTATCATACTGTTCCAGAATAAGTAGAGGTGACCACGTGACATGACCAATGCCTCCAAAATGTGATGAGGTGATTATTGGATGTATCCAAAGCCTCAATAGTCAATATGATGTGTATATCTCATGGTGCTATAGCAGTATATGTGTCCCTATAACTAGCCATTAGATCCTATAATCCTAAATTCCCCACTTTTCAATAACGATAATATTTTAATTCACATTATGTCATATTTTCACATAATTTCTCATGTTATTCACATTATGTCACATGTTACACTTTCTCATTTCTCATCCATTCATCATCATCATACATGAAATCACAACAAACATGATGAACATCATTCAAACGTGATGAAAACATGCCATTTTCCTTATGTACAGCATTCGGCCATAACATGTGCATATACATATTTGTTGGGTTTTGAAATATTAAATTAAAAAAAAATTATAGCAAGAAAGAAACCCATTAAGATCTATGTGATCCAATTGATTCAATAGAAGAGATGTAATGATTACCAACCTTTCAAAGCACAAAAAAATCGAATTTACAGGTGTGGCCTCACGTGAAACAACACCCTCTACTGATATCCACACGCGAATGCGTTGAATAGAATCCCCCAGAGTGCTACCTCCCTTCTTTGGCGGCTAAGTTATATTTTTCTCTTCTTTCTTAAAGTTACATAAAACAAAATTTCTCTACTCTCTAAGTGACGACTGCCACTCTCTTTTGTATGATTAATTAGGGTTTAAAATGTACATATCACTATATATATATAGTTGACCTAACCCTAATTTAAAGAGAGAAAAATTTGGGTCCATTTTTCTTATTAAACTAATAAATATTTTATTTTTTTATTTAAAGTAAGAATAATAATATTGATCTTAAATATTATTATTATTATTATTATTATTATTATTATTATTCTTTTATTTATTTCGAATTTCAATTTATCACAAAATAAAATTCAAAATTGTCGAATTAACCCTTAGTCCATTCATCACATTCTGTGTGTGCAATCTAATAGGTTCATATTATATTGGCACTAGGCTCCAATCCCATCATAGGCACATAAGTCATAAGCGGCCTCTAGCAAGACATTATGACTGCCCAAATAATATGAATATCGATAATTCAATTTTAACCTAATAAAATATGTTATAATCCCTTGGTCATATGATATCTTATTTGAACATAAGTTATGGCCTATGTCAAACTTATATAGTCCAAACATATAATTTTCGTTCATTATATAGATTGATAATATAAAATGATATTGATCACTCTATTAATTCATTTGAGCATGGCCATGCATTTTTCAGTCCTACTTATCGAGGGGCCCAATAGATATCTCTCTCATAAGAGAGAGACAAATTCCTTCTTGATTATTCACTATCCTCTGCATGATTCTCATCATGAGCAATCATAACCTTTATGATTATTCGATTAAATATAATGTTTGATTATGTCAAAACATAATGTTCGTCATGTAGGATACTTTGATAATCTCAAGTCTAAGGATCAATAACATAACTATTATAAGATTACTAATGACATTAACCCATATAGTATCTCATAGCGGGTCTATCCGGTACTCTATCTATATATAATCATCCCATAATTATCAATTAAACTCATACTAGTCTTTATTTATCATTATTTCTTTAATTGATAAATGACTAGGGATAGTTAAAATAACATTAGATTGTTATTTATAAAAATTATTATAATGTAACATTTCAACAATATAATAACATGAAGAAAACCCAATTTTATAAAATGAAATATGACATTACATAAAGGACCAAATATTTGGCCTAGGGTATAACCACTAACAATATCATGTGGTTTTTCATTTCTCACATCTTATGTGTTTCGAAGATTATTTCAAGCCTTTGTGTGTTGATATACATTCAATTTACATTAATAAATATTAATTACACATATGAACATTATTATATCCCTTTACATAACATTATATCTAAATGAATTCTTAAGTTCTAATCAATCAATTTATATTTATTTATCATTATAATATCCATTACATGTTGAATATTTAATAAACTATCAAAATATCACATGATGTGCCTTAACATACCATTCAACCATGTTAGGTTTTCTCACTCCTATATTGTTTTCTTCACTAATTCACATTCATATTATGTTATTTAAACTTTTGGTCATGATATCTCAATTTACTTCATAATTTTACCTAAGTTTAAATAGTGACATAATGTAAACTAAGACATATTTCAAAGGAGTAAATGAAATTAAGTGTAGCTTTGCATCTATTAACCTCAAAGTAGCTTGAAAATCATTTATTCTTCTTTCCCTTGCCTTTCTCCTCCTTGCTTTTCTCTTGACCTTGGAAGTTCCCTTTAGGCCGAATTGTAGGAGGAGAAATTGGTGAGTTTATGCTATGAATTTCAACATAAAATTACTCATAAACTACTTTACTAATGATTCTCTACAATTTTATTACAAAATCTTTAATTAATTCTAATAAAAACTCAATAATTTACCTAATTAGGTTAAATTTCTCTCACTAAAAAATCCCTAATTTCAAAGCTTCATTTTGCTCTAATTCTATTTCTACATTAAAGAAGAGGTTTTCTTATTTATGTGTGTGAAATTTGGGCTTAAGATTTGGTGGGAAATGGAAGAAATGAGAAGAAAAATGGTGAAATGCTTTAGGGAGAATGGCTCAAATTTGGGGAAGAAAATGAGAGTGTTGGCTATATCTTAGGTAAAAACGTGGAGAATTCTAGACTTCCCCAGGCATGGGCCAAGATTCATCCATTTACTATTTTATCTAATGGGTTATTTTTAAGCCACCTGTCAAGCCCTCATTAATTTCTACACTTTAGTTAGCACAACTAATGAATGTAGGTAATCATGGCCCATTTCATAATGACATTTATGCCATTGAACAAATCAAAAATTAAATTTAAGTCCCTTAACTAATTTAACTTCTGTTTTTTTGCCATTTTTTAGATTCCAATGTTCCCCTCTTTAGAATTCCCTAAAATTTTTCCCTATGTGAAAAAACATATGCAAAAGGATGTTTAAAATTTTAGGTTATTTAGACATCATTTCGATATAGTTCCAGCTCCAGTAGAAAAATTCACCGATTCGAAACCCGAAAATCCAAAGTTGTCAGAAAAATTATTTTTCACTTCGAAACATTCATTTAGGATATTTCTAATGGGTCTATGCAATTGGAATAATTTTTGGAGGTCAATGAAATATTTTAAAGCCTGATCAAACTTATGGTCAATCCGAATTACGATATCGGGGAACTTCTTCTCTATCTATTTTGGGGACCTATCTGAGCTCAATTTCTTATCAAATTATACCACTATACTCCATTTAACACATATTATCTCATATAATAGTTAAATACCAACTTCCCAATAGGTCACCCATTCTAAAAATTCTTTAGCTCATGCACATTCAACACTTAAGTTAACACTTGTGAATTTTACTGTACTATGCTAATGTAATCACACCAAATACCATTATAATGCCACTATTCATGGTAAAAAAAGGTATTATTCATACTAGATGAAGTTTAGGGCATTACATGAATAATAATTTTATACTTTCATATATTTAATTTATACTAAATTCATTACAAATATAGAGTTAACATAAAGAAAAATCAATGTATTATTTATACAACTCATTTCCCAAAAATTAATACCTAGCAAAATAAAATGATTTAGATCTTTAAAATTTCCTAACAAATTGGTCATCAACATTTGTATGAAGTCTTCAAACCTTCATTGTCAATAATAACAAGGTGAAGCTTCTAATTCATTTCAAATCAAAAGCCTCACTTGATTGCCACATAAGAATTACCTAAAAAATAAAAGAATCTCAGTCAATTAAATATAATATAGAAAAATAAAACATTACCAATTTCTTTAAAAATTATGTCACTCTCACAATCAATCATATAACCACTATATCATTCCATTAAGAGAATGAAACCAGTAATGTACCCATAGAATGATCTCAAATTAAAGCTAAAACCAATATCAATATTAATTTGATACCATAAATAAAAAAGGAACACGTAGCTGTAAACTTATCCATTAGCTCTTTGTGCTACCAACCCAAAACCAATAAGCTCAAACAAAGTCTGGCTCTATAGAAAGGTAAAAGAATTTTAAGATGAAAAAAGAAGTGAGAAATTCTTAGTCTCTTTCATTATTATTTGAATGTATGATGTATTTATACATGATTTTGTAATTAATAAGTACTATCTATTTATACATGATGTATTTATACATAATTGTGTAATTACTAAACATTTATACATGATGGTGTATTTATGCATGATGCATAAATACATGACTTATTTTGATATCTCCAAATTATACCTATGTTTTTGTGTATTTTTAAGTGTGTTTTGGAGTTTATGTAATGTAATTTTGGTGTGTTTTATGTTTAAAGTTGTCATGACTTGAAATGATGGAGAGCTAAATTGTTTTCTATTGTTTTTGTAGAATTAAAGGCCAAAGTTTGGAAATTAACTAGATCGAGACAAGAAATGGTCCAGCCGTGTCATTTGAAGAAACTTTCCTTTAGTCCAGTAGCTTGTGACCCAGCTGGGACAACAAGTGGCTTAACTAGGTCACATTAAACACCTCGAGGCAACATTACATGACTCGACTGAGACACACTAAGTGGCTTTCCTAGGTCAATCTGATTCTTTGTGCAAAATTGGAAGATTTTCAGCAGGAGTTTGATTCTCAGTGGCAGTTGGACTCTTGATATATTAGGTCTTTTAGTAGTTTATCATGAGATACAAATGGTTAGACTAATTTTTATTAAATTAGACTTAGGTTTTTCACTTAAACACATTTCTTTAACTTAGAGATATTCTTTTTAGAGTTAATTCAAGTTTTTTTTTTCTGCTGGTATATTCTTTCTAAAGCTAATTTAAGTTTTTCTCTATTGGTTTTCAAGAGTTAAAGATCAAGTCAAAGTTGATTATATGAGCATAGTATTTGGTTTTTCATTCTTTTGTTCAATTTCAATAATAAATAGTGAGTATATTCTTTCTTTTGTTGAGGGAAACTTGAACCCTTGTTTTTCCTACTGTTATGACTCTTGATTGAGCTTAAATTCAATATAAGTTTGTTATTTCATAATTCTTTTACTCATCTTTATCTTTGATTATATTTTGATTTGTGTTTGATGTATCGAATAGATGATTGAATGTGAATTTGAGTATTAATCAATTATATTTATGCTCTTTCTCTAATATACTTGTGTTAATTTATTCTTGTGTTTTAGAAATTAAGATAGGATTTTTATGATTATAAGTGTTATAGGTTTAAGAGTTTGAATTATGAATAAATTGAAGTTAGATTTTTCAAAAGGAGGGAAAAGGGAAGGTAAATCGGTTTGTTCTTTTCTTGTAGCCCGTGTTAAGCTAGTGAAGATGAGAATGTCCACCCCCATGATCAAAGTAAATTACCTCAGTTATCTCTACTACCTCTCCGATCTAGTGAAATCTAAATTTATGAATCTAAATCAAGAATTATGCTAGACATTAGATTTTTCTTAACTAGGGAGTTTAATTTTCTATAAGGGTATTATGAATAAGATATCTAAACTTAGCTTGGTTTTCCATAATAAACTTGTATTACTTTGAATCGAATCAATTTTAGTAGAAAGTGAGGTAGATGATTCCCTTAGCAAAAGGTTTTTAGTCATTAATTTTTATCACCGGTTTAATTAAACTTTGTTTTCAATTGATTTTAGTTTTATTCTCTGCTTTAAATTTACTTAGTTGTTTAAATTAATTTGGTTTAGTTAATAATCACACTCTAAAACTTGGGAATTCTTTCACACAATCTTTATTTCATAATCTAAAATTCACAATCCCTTGGGTACAATATTTGGGGGCCATAACTATATTTTCCTATATTACTAACCAATCTAGTACACTTACTAGACATTGATCAAGTTTTTGGTGCCGTTGCCTGGAATTGGCATATATTTTAGATTTTTTAGTGGATATTATGTGTATTTTTTTCTTATTTTTTATTCTTTTATTTATTTATTTATTTATTTATTCTTTTATTCTTTTCAGGTGTCAATAGTGCATGGTAAGAACAAATCCAATCATACCTATTTACCCTAAAATTGAGAGGACATTGTGCAGATGACAACAACAAGCAAATATGGACCCACAAGATGATTTGCAAAATGATCGACCTCTCAATAAACAACCATTAATTGGAGGACAAGATGTTCCTATTCAAATTTAGCAAAATCCAAATCCAGTGTAATAGAATATGGTGAGACCAAGGACGATTAGAGACTATGCTACTCCTATATGGAATGAGGAGCATAGAACCATCATGCTACCTCAAAACAATCATTTCGAGCTAAAGCCAGCTATGATCATAATGGTGCAAAAAAATAAATTTTTAGGATTGGATTTTGAGGATCCAGTATAACATTTAGACATTTTTATGGAGATAAGTGACACCGTGCAGATCTAAGGAGTTTCTATGGATGCTAGTAGACTAAAATTATTTATATTTACTCTTATTGGTAAGGCAAGGGAATGGTTATAGATGTTGCCAAGTCAATCCATCAGGTATTGGGAGTAAATGTAGGAGAAATTTTTAGTGAGTTTCTTTCCTCCTACTAAGATAGCGAATATTTAGAACAACATATACAACTTTTAGAAACTTTATGAGGAACTGTTCCATAAGGCATGGGAGAGGTTCAAGAGACTTCTCAAGAGCTGTCCCCACCATGAAATAGCCATGCATCAACTATTGTTTACTTTTTATGCAGGTGTTAACCAGACAACTAGATCTCTATTAGATACAGCTTCAGGGGAAAGTTTCATGAATAAGGTTTCAGAGGAGGCATTCTTATTGCTAGATGAGATGGCTATGAATGAAGCACAATGGGCCAACATAAGGGCCACAACCAAAAGACAAGGTATGTATAGTGTGGACGAATTAGCCATGCTTAAGCTCAAATAGAACTTCTCAAGAAAGAGTTGAGTAGTCTTAAGTGTAGACATTGTGAACCGAGGTAGCCTAGATGAAGGTTATCCGATGATGATAAAACAACATATTGCTGACAAAAAGTTTAGATCTTGAAGCTCTAATCATGAATTTTTCACATTTTCTCAAAGATTTTCATAATTTTCCAAATATTTCCAAGTGTTTTAACAAAATATGCATAAAGACCTTGTTTTGGACCTTCAATGGTGGCAGATGGTCGTCTATCACCTGATGGGCACCTGTCTATGGGCCTTTTTCTCCTATATAGACCAAATAAAGGGGCATTTTGGGAAATTCTAGGTTTAATGATGAGGGACGACCACCTCTCATTGAGTAACGCTCATCTATGGCTTAAAATCCAAATTTCCCACATTTTTTTGGAATTCAATAAGGTAGTTTTATCTCATAGGGATTTATCCCATATTTAAAGGGTTTTATCTCCAGATTTAGAAGGTTTTGAGTGGGAATCCAACTAAAACTCTTGCTTAGGTATAAAATCTAAGATCTAGGGTTTTAGAAAAGAAGTAGAATCACTTTCTTTGGAGAGCCACCTTTAGAGAAGAAGAAACCTCAATTCCTTTCTCTCTTTAAAACTTTTACTTTATCAATGCTTGTTTGAAACACACACAGACATAATGAATTTCATTACTTTCTTTTGAAAATAGTGATCACGAATCGAATTAGAGATCTAGACTACAAAAGTTTTAGAGTTAGAATATCTCCTGATGGTAACATTCTAGGCTCATTCTCACTTTCTCTCTCTACAATTTACTTTGCATGATCATGTGGTTTTTTGATGTGAATTTAATAGGTTTTAATCATTTTATTCAAGTAATATACATGTTTAATTGAAATATGGTAAAAACCTAGTTTTCAGAGCATATTAGAGGCATGATTAATCTTTGGATTCCTCTACTGTTGTTGTTTTGAAGCTTTCGTTTATTCTTTCTTGATTATGTAAATATGTGATTTTAGTGTGTTTCATGTATGATTTATTGTTATAATTCAGTTTTGACATGATTTAGGACCCTATAAATGTATGTTTAGGGCTAGAAATTTGTTTTGCATGATATGTTGCATTTTTGCCATAGATTTTTGCATTCTAGTTTTGTCTAGAGGCAACTTCAACAAGATGATTTGATGGACGACTATCTATAATCCAACAAATATTCATCCCTCATCTGGTCTTAGGCATCCATGAGTGTATTTTTGGCATTTTTGAATTATCTTCATGCATTTATGTATCTTTTATGTAATTTATTCATTATCTATCATATTTGTGCATTATTTAATGTAATATTGGTTTTGTATGGTGAGATTTTTTATTTAAATTCATTCTGTTTGTGTAGAATAAATTTTTAGTTATTTTTATTGTGTTATTTGAGGATGCTAATTAATTTGTCTTTTTGGTGTGATTTTTTTGAGTTTTTTTAATATCTTCACTGTGGAGCTTTTTTCTATTTGGCTTTTTGCATGGGAAGTCGTGCTCTTGAGTTGGTCATTATCTTTATCCTTTCCGTTAACCATTTTTTTATTATTTATTATCTTTGCATTTATTTATTATTTAATTTTTGTTATTATTTATTTATTTGATATTTTTTTCTGGATGTATTATTATCTCAAGGATGTAATAATTAGTAAAAAAGGGCTTTTGTGCACGATGAGATAAAAAGGTGCTTGAAAATGTTTTTTACTAAATTAATTGGGTTTTCTTTTAAAACATAGGCCAATGTCCAATTTTTAGCCCGAATCAATACACAATATAGAACTAAGGTTTTTGCAATATATGCATGAGGGAACTAATGTTCCCAATTCACAATAAACACCCCGATTTATATATGTATATTGTTTTGTCGTTATAAGACGATTTGCTTATTTGATAATTAAGTAGGTTGACTTTGTGGCTTTTTTATTGCTTTATCTCACAAAGTTTACTTAATTTTGATCACTTTGCATCGTGTGAGAGAGGAAAGAAGATTAAATGTAAAACTCAATTATAAAATAAACACCTAACTAAGATGCCTAATAAGAGTGATATCCCAAACATCAATCTCTGTTTGGGCTTCAAAATGTCAAGATTCATTTCCCAATATTTTGTTAGGTGGCGACTCCATAACACCTACCTCTTTTGGGCCCGTTAGTAGACACCTTTATGGGTTGACTACCAACAATAATTAGGGCTTGATCCTTTTTATTATGAAATAGGCAATCTATAAGTTAAGTGAGCCTCTCCAAGTCTCGGACCCTAAAAGCGGGCTTCCTAGAGTGATCCTGGATTACGAGTATGGCTCCAGCGCATGTTACATTAAGGTATAGAATGTAGCAGCTATTTCTTAAGAAAGTGGAGGTTTTGATAAAGGTAATATAACAAGTGAGCTAAAGATTAATAAAGCTTATACCTAAGGAAGTGGTGATGTCAAAGCAATCTATAATTTTAAGAGAAATGAACTTTATAGTAACCAATACAATATGGGTTGGAGGAACCACCCAAATTTCTCTTGCAGGGATGGAAACCAAGCATCATCTTCTAATAATCAAGTGAAAGCTCCATTCAACCCAAAAATAAGTCATCAAAACAACCTAAATCCCACTTACTGTTAGACCTACCAAACCTCACAAGTACCTTACCAACCTATACAAGCTCCCTAAAATTTCTAACCACCTGGTTTTCAAGGAAGACTGCCACCATTTATAGAGAAAAGCCAAGTATTGAAGACATGTTTGCTAGCTTCATGACTAGTCAAACACAGTTTATGTCTAGCCAAAATTCAAGGTAGAAAGCCTAACGGCAATGGAACCAGAATCAAGATGCTTTATTGAGGAATCTTGAGACTTAATTGGGGTAATTGGCTACCTTTTTTTTCAAACAAAGCACAAGGGACATTTCCATAAACTATGGATAAAAATCCAAAGGAATATGCTAAGGCGATCTCATTATGGAGTGGTAAGTAAATTGAAAATGTATAATCAAATAAGTCTTCTTTAGTTGGGGTGGAGCCAACAATGCAGGTAAGCAACTTTAACTCAAAAATGGTTGATGAGGTATCACCTTCCAAGGATAAAGGTAAAGCTATTTTGAATTCTAATGTTGCTTTAGTAGATGAATCTAGATTACCTTTTCCTTCATTAGCTAAGAAAGGGAAAAATAAAGAGCAATTAGAAAGGTTTTTTTATCATATTTAAGAAGTTGTATGTGAACTTACCATTTGCTAAAGCTTTACTTCATATGCCTAAGTTGTTGGAAATAGATTAGTTACATGCATCACATAAATGAGTGAAAATTAAAAGTTTTAACTAATATTACAGATCTTGCCATGAATATACAATATCTATCTATTACAATGAAGAAAATGACCCATGAGTATTGTTAAAAAGTTAATTTTCCTTCTCACTAGGTTGTCACAAACCGTAGTGTCCAAACTTGAACACCTCTAATCGCGATCCACACTAGAGAGGAACCAAATAAACCAAATGTGATGGGAATACAAGGAGGCTAAAATTTCCTTGATGCTAGCAAGGGGTGGTGGCTTAGAAGGGAGAAAAGATTAAGAAGACACTTAACCTAAATTCCACTTATGTTAGGATTTTATATGTAGGTTAAAAAATCCACTCCTAATAGGATTAGGTCATTTAAAATTCTAGAGAAATACTAAATGGTCTGTTGGAATTTGATTAATTAATTTGGGTCTAATTAAATCCAATTTTAGGCCATTTCATAAAAGACCTTGCATATGACCTATAAATGGGCCCTTATGGAAATACTTGGATTTAATTATCCAAATCAACCATGAAAAATTAATATTCCAATAATATTTAATTATAAAATACAATATTTCAATTAGTTCCATTATTGCAAAATATTTCCAAAAAGCTTTGCGAACTTTTCTATGTATGCAAAATGATGGTTCTAGCATCTATATTCTCATGTTGCTTCTGAAGCTCTGAGGACATAACACCCAGCATCACACATGCCGCTACCTTACTATCCTCAATGTATTTATGATAAATGCCTTTGATCTCATTAGTGGCATCATCTGATGGAAGTGGTGGTGGATCTCTATCTAAGACATAGTGGATATTTTTAGCCCTAAGAATAATTCTCACTTGCCTGATCAAGTTAAAATAATTACTGCCAACCAGCTTGTTATCCAAGATTGATCATAGGTTTATGTTTGATGTGCTCATGATGATGACCTAGATGTGAACAAAGAAAATATATGAGAGTTTTTTCTTCATGTATATTATGCATTAATTAGGTCAGTAATTAATCCATTTACTCCCATTATTTTATTACAAATCAATAGTCCTCACTATATGATCTAAAAAAACCCGATGGTTTTCTTAGTGGGCCAATATCCAATTCTTGATATAAAATTTAATCTTGACTGTGGTCAATAAGTCAAACTCCATACCTTTGAAAGGTAGGTATCTCTATACAAATTTTGTCTTTACACAACTATTGGATCATTGGGTTATTAACTTTTGATACGTACATATCATATATACATTCCCCAATTTTGCCTCTAGAACCATTAGCCTTGACTATAGTCAACAAGCTAATGGGCTGGCTAAGATAACCCATTTAATTTGATTTGAACATATTCAATATAATGTGAGCTTGATTGTGATCAACAACCCGTACTATAAAGAACTCTAGTTCTCCTCTAATTAATGGAATACTTATATACCTTAGTACTACTTTGAGGGATTTTTGTTAATTAAGTCTCATCATATATGGTTGGCATGCATTAGTATGCACCCTACATCTATCACATAAATATAAGCATACAAACATGGTATAGTTATGGGCTTTACTACATTGATCTCCCTAAGCCAAAAGGGAGATCAAAAGCTCAAACCTAAGTAATAAGAATGATTCAAACAAATATAGATAAATACATTATCTTTAATCTTGTTAGATATCTATCCGGCTCATCTCACTCCTTGCTTGTGGTCTTTTTTTATATTTTTGACTCTAATCTAAGTAATCTAATTATATGTTACAATTTTAAAAGAAAATACAAACCGAAAATAAGTGGTCGGGACATGAAAGTCCTCATTGGGCTGAAACATGCATTATACTTAATCAGATTGGGCTTTTTCCATAACTATCAATCATTCCAATCATACACCCTTATATGTAATTCTAATGCATAAATATAGAGCCTAATAATGGAATACTAACTTTTTTTCAACTTTTGAAACTTACTTTTGAGCTATTGTAATAGTATGATCAAATTAGGAAACTTTTTGCATGCATGTGTTCTTATCTTAATTATCAATCTAATTAATTAATTAATTAATCATATTAAAGAATTAAAGAATCAATTTTGGGCTTAAAATAATGGGTGGGCCGAAACCTACACATAAAACCCTAAAGTGTTTGTGTGTTTTGGGAAATTTGGGCTTTGGGAATGAGCCAAACGTGTATTAAGCCCACTCCAACCCTTAAAACTCATTAATAAACTTAATTAGAGTATGTTATTTTGACTTATTAATAAACTTAATTAGAGTCTTTTATTTTGATTTAAATTAACTCATTAGGCCCGCCAAGTCATTTACTAATTTAAACCAAGCCCATAAACTCAATTAAGCCCATTAAGTAGTTTTAATGAATTAAATTTAATTCAAATAATTGAAGGCCCATTTTAATGAAGCCAATTAATTAAAAACACTTTAATATATCAAATATATCAGATTTAAAAGATCAAAAGTCATTCTACTTATGAACACATCAAGAAAACATGAAGAGCACCAATTTATCAAACTTTTCAATTAAACTAGTTTTCATGCAATACATGTTCGATTTCAATTTTGTTTGATCTTATGGTTTAATATCACATATTAAACACATAAAATATAATTAAAATAATTTTATCATAGACCAAATGAAATTTGATTTAGAACAGTCCCTTGTTTTCAATGAAAAAGAAAACTTCTCTATGCCTAGAGAATGATTCTTTATACATAGAACTTTTCTTTGCACAAAAAAAAAGTTTTCTTCATCCATTTTATTTATTTAATCAAATTCATACATAAATTAATATTTTTTATTCATGGCCATCAAAATCCAATATTTTAAAGTTCATGAAATAAATAACTCAAAAATAGAAAAGTATTCCGTAAAAACATAAAATTATAGATTTATGGCAAAACCTAGGCTCTAAAACCATATTGGGAACAGATTGGTTACATGCATCACATGCATAAGTGAAAATTAAATTTTTAAAAAATATTACAAATCTTGCCATGAATATACAATATATATCAATGAGAATAAAGAAAATCACCTTTGAGTTTTGTTGAGCAATTGATTTTCCTTCTTACCAGGTTGTCGCAAATCACAGTGTCCAAACTTGAACACCTCCATTCATGATCTACATTAGAGGGGAACTAAATAAAATAAATCTAATGGGAATACAAGGAGGATGAAATTCCCTTGATGCTAACAAAGGTTGGCAGCTTGGGAGGGAGAAAAGATTAAGAAGACACATAACCTAAATCCGATTTATGTTAGGATTTTATATGTAGGTTAAAAAATCTACTCCTACTGGAATTAGGTCATTTAAAATTTTGGAGAAATACTAAATGGGCTGTTGGAATTTGATTAATTAAGCCTTTTCATAAAAGATCTTGCATATAACCCATAAAATGGGTGCTTACGCATATACTTGGATTTAATTACATAAATTAACTCCAAATCAAACCAAATTAAATATGTGGCATCCATAATACTTATTAAACATATTTAATTTATTTTATTCCAAAAATTAGGCTTTTAAGGCCATCTGTCTAGGTTATGTGTGGAAGCCTTCCTCTTTAGGGCTTCGCGCATAAACCAATCTTCTGGACCAATAATTATTTTTTCAATGGACCTATTAACATTATTTATGCCCTATAATATTTATAGTCCAATAATATTTAATTATGAAATAAAGTATTTCAATTTGTTCCATTATTGCAAAATATTTCCAAAAAGCTTTGCAAACTTTTCTTCGTATGTATAATTAATTAAACTTCACTCTATATGTTTGTGATCTATTGGTTTCCTATCCATGTTGGTAGTATAATATGTACTTAAGAGTTCTACTCAAACTAGGACTCTTCACCAAGATTCCTAGTTGAACTATGACTTTTATGATTTAAACTCTTTTAAATCATTTCATCAATACCCAATTGATATTCATGATACATTATTATATAAGTCATGAACAACCTCTAGTTAGGTATTATGACCACCTAAATGTTAGGATAGTTAAGTAGTTTTGACTGTACCCTTCTATAGAACAATTATCATGCAATTTATCCTTTCACCACACTTACCTCATTTAGGTTTTGAGTATGGATTTAAGCCATTTTCCATGATTTTATAGAAAAATTTATGGAAGTGGTTATGGACGATTTGATAGGTCATGGGAGGGAGTTTGAGAGTTATCTAGCTAATCTTTATATGGTTTTAGAATGGTGTGCGGCCACTAACCTAGTACTAAATTAAGAAACGTGCCATTTTGTGGTACGTGAGGGAATAATTCTTGGCTATAAGATTTCAGAGAGGGAAATTGAGGTAGATAAGGCCAAAATAGAGGTTATTGAAAAACTTCCCCCTCCATCAATTGTTAAAGGTGTTAGGGGTTTCCTAAGGCATATCGGATTCTACCATCAATTCATTAAATATTTCTCAAAAATAACAAAGCTATTTTCTAATCTTTTGATAAAGGATGCTGCATTTAATTTCTTTGATGAGTGTTTATAGGCCTTTAATACCTTGAAGTAGAACTTAATTTCAACTCCTATCATTGCCACACCAAATTGGGAGCTGCCTTTTGAGATTATTTGTGATGCTAGCAATTTTGTTGTTGGAGCTATGTTGGGGCAGTAGAAGAATAAGATTTTTCACACTATTTATTATGCAAGCCACACTCTTACCAGAGCTCAAGTAAATTACATGACTATTGATAAGGAACTTTTAGCAATCTTGTTTGCCTTTGAGAAGTTTTGAGCTTATATGCTTGGTGCTAAGGTGATAATTTGGTCGGATTATAAGACTCTACAGCATCTTTTTACCAAAAAGGACTTAAAGACTAGATTGATTCGATGGGTGCTACCATTACAATAATTTGGCATGGAAATCAAGAATAAAAAGGGAGTTAAAAACGTTGTAGCTGATCATCTATCAAGATTAGATTGTGAACATATCAAAAAGGGAGAAATTCTTAACTTATTTCCCAATAAGTGAATTTGTGCAATATTTTTTGTTGTTATGTTTGTTCCTTAGTATGTTGAAATTGTTAACTATCTTACAAGAGGTTATTTACCAAAGGACTATTCATAACAGTAAAAGAAGAAGCTCAAGATGGATGCGAGGCACTATTTATGGGATGATTCGTATTTTTTCAAGTTATGTTTGGATCAAGTGCTGAGGCGATACATTCCTAAGGAGGACCAATTTGAAATCATAAATTCATGCCATGGAGGCAAAACAGAAGGTCATCATAGACCGAATTATATAATAGAAAAAATCTTTCAATTAGGTGAGAAGAGACTTTTGTAGCTCAATGAACATGATGAGTTTTGACTTTGGTTGTATGACAACATTGCTACATACAAGGAGAAAATAAAGTACTGGTATGATAAAAAGTTGATCAAGAAAGAATTTATTTTAGGAATGTTAGTATTAAAGTTGAAGTGGCTTAGAACGTATGAAGTTGTTGAAAGTACTGATTTTGGAGTGGTGATGGTGAAAAGTTTAAAATATGGTAGAGAGTACAAGGTGAACGGGTACCATTTAAAGCCTTATAATGCATCGTAGGTTGAGGTTGCTAAGGAAACCTTAGTTCTTTTTAACAAGTATGGCTGTTTCACAAGTCTAGCTGAATACTTTATAAATTTAGAACTAATCTCTCTATCTTTTTTCTTAGTTGATTTCTTAGATTTTTATAGGTCAATTTTTTTTATTAGTGTTTTTAAGTTTAGTGTGTTTTTGTAGAGCAATTCATAAGTTTAAGGTGTTAGTTTGCTTAATTGATTGGTTGAAATATGGAACTTAAAATGAGACATAATCCAATTCATGAGGTACCTTAATTGATGCTTTTAGGTTATTTGAATTTATAATGTTTTTATGGTACATTGCATGTGCTTTGATGTGTTATGATGCAATCAGACAATTTCATTTGCATACAATTCAACCAACCTATCCAGTGGGTAGTCCAACCGAATTGGTATGAAATGAGCCATCTTGGTAAGCTTGTTTACAATAACCCATGCTACATTATGCTTTTTTTTAGTAAGGGGCAACCCTATAAAAAAATCTATGGTAATATTTTCCCATTTCAACATGGAATTGGAATGGAATTCAACAACCAAAAAGGGAATTGGTGTTCAGCCTTTACTTGCTGACAAGTCAGACACTTGGAAACATAGTCAACCACGTCTCTTTTAATTCCCGACCACCAATAATTTTGCTTCAAGTCTTGATACATCTTGTTACTTTCGGGATGCATAGTGAAAATTATGTTGTGCATTTCTCGCAATAATGTTTTCTTCAATTCTCTATTATCTGGTACACATAGTCTATTTCGATAATAAACACCTCCATCTTTTCTTATTAAGTACTCTACTGGACCTCCTTCATATATTAGTTGAACCATCTACTATAATTTTTCAGCTTCTTGGCATTAATTATTGCTTGCTTTATATTGGGTCGTGCTCCCAATTGAGATATCAATGCTCCATCTAATGCAAATCTCTATTTACACTACTACAATAATAATGATGCCACCGTCTTTCAGCTCAAGGCATCCGCCACCACATTCGCTTTACCAGGATGATAATCAACTATGCAATCATAGTCCTTGAATAATTCTAACCATCTACGCTGTCTCAAATTAAGGTCATTCTATGTAAGTAGATATTTAAGACTCTTATGATTTGTATAAATCTTATATCTTTCTCCATATCAGTAATGTTGCCATATCTTTAAAGCAAAAACTACTACTGCCAACTCCAGATCATAAGTAGGGTAGTTATGCTCATGAGGCTTCAATTGCCTTGAGGCATATGCCACAACTTTTCCTTTTTGTATTAACACACAACCCAATCCATTTTTTGAGGCATCATTGTACATAGCATATTCTTTATTGGATATTGGTTGAGTAAGAACTGGGGCTTCTATTAGCATCCCTTTTAATCATTGAAAACTCACTTGACAATTGTCTGTCCATTCAAACTTAACATCCTTTCGGAGTAGCCTAGTAAGTGGTAATGGGATGACTGAAAATCCTTTCACAAAGTGACAAAAATACCTCACCAGGACTAAAAAACTCCTTACTTCTGATACATTTCGAGGCGACTTCTAATTAATAATGGCTTTTACCTTTTTAGGTTCCACTTTAATACCTTCTGATGATATAATGTACCTAAGAAAAGAAACTTCCTTAAGCCAGAAATCACATTTGCTCAACTTAGCATATAGTTGTTTCTCTCGAAAGGTTTGTAACACAATTCTCAAATGCTTTGCATGATCTGCTTCATTCCAAGAGTAGACCGGTATATCATCGATAAACACTACCATAAACTGGTCTAGATAGGTTCTAAACACCCTATTCATCAGATCTATAAAAGCTGTTGGAGCATTGGTTAACCCAAAAGGCATAACCAAGAATTCATAATAACTATACCAGGTTTTAAAAGTAGTTTTTGGGACATCTACATCTTCCACTTGAAGTTGATAATACCCCAATCTCAAGTCGATCTTAAAAAACACCCCGGCATCTTTTAATTGATCAAACAAATCTTTAATTTGAGGTAAAGTATATCTATTCTTCACTATCACCTTGTTAAGCTATCTTTAATTAATGCACACCCTTAAGGTACCATCTTTCTCTTTAACAAATAGCACGAGTGCGCCCCAAGGGGACATGCTAGGCCTGCTAAAACCCTTATCTAACAACTCTTGTAGTTGAACTTTCAACTCCTTCAACTCTAATGGTGCCATCCTATACAACACCCTAAAAATGGGAGTGGTTCTTAGTAAAGTTTCTATAGATATCTCCACTTCTCTCTTAGGTGGGAGACCATGTAGCTCTTCAGGAAACACATCAAAAAATTCATTGACTACTAGTATATCTTGAAGATTTACTTTCTCTTTCTTAGAATCAAATATTAAGGCCAAGAGCGCTTCACACCCTTTTTTAAGGAATCGCCTAGCTTGCACAGCTGATATAATGGTTGTTAAAAGATTTGGTATAATACCGTGGACTGTTATTTCCTTTCCTTTTGCATCTTTCAGTTCCACTATCTTTATCTTACACTTTACTATTGCCTAGTGTTTAGTTAACCAATCCATGCCTAATATCACATTAAATTCACAGAATGGTAACTCTATTAAGTTAGTAGGAAATTCTCTTCCTTGAATCACAATAGGGCAATTCCTACGCACTTTATTCACACAAACATTATGGCCTAAAGGGCTAGTCATACAGATATCAAACACTAAATGTTCCACATTTGCCATATTTCTACCCAAGTCCCCAACACAATACTAAGAATGAGTAGAACTCATATCAATAAAAACATGCATATTAGTGTTAAAAAGTGAGAAAATACCCACTATGACTTCTGGGGCATTCACTTTTTCACGAGCTTTCATTGCATATTCTCAGGTAGGAGGTGTAGAAGTGAAGGGTCAATCAATGGCCTCATAAGCATTTCTAGATTGGGCTCTAAATTGACTAGCTTCACCTCAAACTCTTTCATGCCCTCTACCTGTTGAGAATGCATTGGAGGCTTCTCTATTACTTTGTTATGAAGACCCTTGCTCTTATTTTAATAGGCAATTTGCCATGAAATGATCAGTACTGCCACATCAAAAATAAGCATCTGTTAACAAACTATAGGTACCCCAATGCTTCCTATAACAATAGGTGCACTCCAGTGGCTAACCTCTACCCTGTCCTGCTGATGTCTCTTCACCCAATTTAGATGAGGTAAAGGTTCCCTATCATCTACTTCGAGTAGCAATATTGTTAAAAGATCTAACTGATTGATCTCCTTATGGACCCCAAAGCCTCTTTCCTGTAGATGAACCACCTCTAGCAAAACTTCTTCTTTGGTCTCTCTCCCTCTTGGCAACTTCATTCTTTTCTACTCGGATGGCTACTTGAACAAGTAGATAGTAATCCACTGCTTGTAATGAAGTAGGTCCAATTAAATGCTCTATAATGCAATCATGTAAGCCATCCTCAAATTTTCGACACTTGAAGTCTTTAGTTAGCATAGATTTTGGTGCATATTTGCTAAGACGGCTGAATTCCTTCTCATATTTGGCTACCGTCATGCCTCTTTGCTTTAAGTTTAGAAATTTCCTTAGTTTCTCCTCTTTATAGGCTTCAGCAACATATCTTTTCATAAACTCCTTTACAAAGAACTCCTAAGTGAGAGGATCCAGCAATTGGGGTTGCATTAACACTAGCTTTCACCAGTTATATGCTGGTCCTGAAGTAAGAACACAGCGCATATAACTTTTTGAACTCATCAAATACATGCCTAGTCTTTTCTAACCAAAGCTCTGCCTTTTCTAATTATTCTAATGTAGTACTAAAAAACTCATCTGCTCCTTCTTTCCTAATATCTGCAATGGGAGCTTTAGGGGCCATCATCCTCTGAAGAATTTGAGCGATATCCTAAGAAAGTTTCAACAATGCTTCCCCAGGGATAGCAGCCATGAGTACATCACTCAAAATTAAGGCTAAAGATTCTAGATTGGAAGGGTTTGATCTCATTGGTAAATTGCTTTCAGCACTTTCATCTACTACTTCCCTGGATTACTTCATGATCAACTATCTATAATAAAATAGGGGCATATACATTATGCGAACACTACTAATAGTTTATATATGTATGTTCTTGACATCTTAGTAGCCAAAACCACCTAAACCTAGGTGTTCTGATACCAAAAATGTAAAGACTACTCTATACCCTTCCTGGATGATCCTGTCATACATATACCATCTGGTATGCAATCACTCATAGATATAGTTCATTAGCATAATTATTACATTAGTTAGCTTGCCTTTTTAATTAACTTATTAAACTAGTTGAAATCATGCAAAAAGAGCCATTTACTATAGTGTGCTTTACAACTATTAACTCTTTACAAACCTTTTACTTTGTACAAAATAAGAATATACAAAAACAAAAGCAAAAGATGACTTCTTCATACTTGACTCTTCCTAGTGTTGGCTTGGTTGCTGCAGATCTTACCTCGGACAAAGAGTCTAAACTTGGGTACCTATACGAATAAAACCTGTGCTAAGCTAAACAACATAGTAGGAAAAAGTTACAATGTGAACAACCACTCACAATGGTTATTCCTAAGCATACAAACATGCAACCATACAAAAATGTGCATGCAACCATATGAAAATGTACATTTATTCTCAATAGAAAACCATATAATTAATAATAAGAGAAATAAGCTACTGTATTAATTATAGTGAAAGTGTAATTATGTAATCACATCATTATTTATCCATTTCTTTAATAGTTCTTTTCTTTTTTATGAAAGCCTGCCTAAGTTCTTTGGGTATAGCTAATGGGAACTGTGGATACCCAGAGGTATCAGTCATATAAATACCTATAGGTATAAAAATCCTGTGGATATCCAAAGATATAAAATATGTGTACCCAATGGGGTTAAGATATAGTCCCAATAGGAAGATTGTAGACCCAAATGGGGTTGAACTATGGCAACTACAATTCTATCCTTATAGGCATGCCTATCTATCCATAATCAAACTTTATTTACAGGCATTAACTAGGTTCATAGACAAGCTATTTACAATTTCTAGAATGTAATTATATATATACATACATTAAAGCTTAGATACCAATTCAAAAAATTGAGAATGCATGTATGCACACATATATATGTCTCTATAACATCATACTCTAGCATAATAACTTAAAGCATAAACATGTAATCACTTTCATGTTATATCACACAAATAATAATTGATATACATATTCATGTGTTTTTTATTTAGTCATACTTTGATAATTTCATAATTAGTTTTACATAAATAAAGGGAAGAGAAGAGAGGAGGTACGAGTTGTGACACCTGGGATGACTCGTGATAGAGAATGGAGTGGGACGACTCGTGACAGCAGGGACGAGTCGTTATAATAACTGAAGGTATTGACTCATGAAAACAGAGATCAGTCATGATAGATACTGAAGGGGAAGACTTGTGAAAGCAGGGACTACTCGTGATAGAAGCTAAAGGGGACAACTCATGACAATAGGGGCGATTCGTGATAGGGATAGTTTCCCTAATTCAATTTGTTTTGCATTTTTGTCATACATCATGCCAGATTCAGCCAAAATGCCCTTTTAAAAATTTATTACTATATGTTTCTAGTTTCCAAAACATTAAAATTCACTCCGTTTAGCCTTGTAAATCTCAAGATATTCTCTAAACAATGGGGACTGCTTCCAATGGTAAGGCAATAGACATGGTTAGGATTCAAGGTAATTTTTGTCTATCATAGGGGAATAAAAAACTTAAGGTTTTGAGTCTAGTTTCTATTCCAACTAGAATTACTCCATTTAAAGCTCTCAAACTCTAGATATAGGCAAAATAGACCTAATAGATCAAGTGAACCCAAAAACAACTTTTGTTAAAAAGAAGATCTATCACCTAATTTCGATTCCTTTGCTAATTCCTCCCTCAAAATCCTATATCCTTCCATTAAGAATCCCTATTTAACACTTTTAAACCCTAGCATAAAGCAAATACCCATAAAGAAAGGCAAAAGGTTCCCATACCTTTTTATAGCTTAACCTTCTTCAAGCTTCTCCTTCCCTTTGCTAGATTGCCCTTCTACAAAGAGTGAATTCATTTGCTATTATAATATAGATGACTCATATAACCTTATAAATTGAATATCCAAAAACAAGAAGACAAGAAGGAATCGATACCCTAAGTAAACCCTAAAATCTCTCTCCTCAAGTAAAAATCAATGTAGGATTTTTAAGGTGTTTTTGAGAGCTAGATTGAGAGAATTTGCTGCCTTAGGAATCCATAAAGTGGCATGCTCCCTCTCCCAATAATCCCTTTGAATTTTACTTTTCTTAGGAAGTTTCTAGGAAGATAGATGTTGTGCTCATATTGGCTCCCATTTCCACAAATTTCAAAATTGCACTAACTTCTTAAATTTATAATTCTACCCCATATCTTTCTCTTTTCTTTTTCAATTGGGTCCTTTAATTAACATCTTTCCCAAAATTAATCACATATATGGCTTAATTTAAAATGACCACTATACCTCTGTTCTCTTAAGAAAATTACCTTTATGTCCCAACTTGTAGTTTATTAACTATACACACACAGAGCGATCTTGGTAAAAATGCATATTCTCCTAAGGCCTAAATAGGGGCCTCACATTTCTGTGTATTGTTATGATCTAGTTACATCTTTTATTCATGTGTAGAATTAATAATTAAACATAACAATCTTATAAATAATTTATAGTGCATATAATCTAGTTGCTTTTATACACATATGTGCATATACCGATATCTTTTATGATTATAGTAGCATAGCTTTGAACATCAATGTATAATCACAAGCTTATAAACACTTATATAAGTTTACACTCCCTAATTATAACATCTTTGGTCATTCATAATCATTTCCATAATTATATGATGTGTTTATAAGGATTACATCCATATAGAGACTATTATGTATATGTATGAATACACGTATATCTGTATGATTCATCCTGTACATATCCTATTCATGCTTATATCTGAACATATTACGTCATGAAAAATTCATCACAGTATACATACATATATATATACATACATACATACATATATACATACATGCATGCATGCATGCATGCATAAGTATCCATACTTGACCACAATAATGTAGTTGGAACATAATTGCATATTCCTAAAAAATATGAACACCCATGTACAACCATAAACATATACTTCACCTAATTAGAGTATTATTAGTCCTACATATTCATGTGTACATTTATATACATATATATCTTTAAGTATATATGTTTGTGCCCTTATTGATATTCATGTATTCTATTCACATTAGTTAACATATATAAAATTGATATGTGAGCTTGGTAGTAGCCTGAATTAACTTATGTGTTTCAATTTCTTTATAACTACACTCAAGGTCCTACTATATATATATATATATATATATATATATATATATATATATATATATATATATATATTCTAGCATACAGGTCTTCATTTGTTCTCTCATATTTTAATTCCATTGCTTACATGCATAAAATTGGTGTGTAGTCTAAGTGATGGTCTAAATAATTCCTACACTTAAGTTTCCTTGTATTTTAGGTTCATTCATAATTATTTCTCAATCTTTAAATCATGTATTACATTTGTTTCATGACTTGGTATATTCCTATTTATGTATTTTATTTGTCTCAAAGGTGTCTCGAAAGGGTAGAGTAAATTTCAGTGACTATTCAGGTCTAAAAATCATGTATAAGATATAACAGGGGTGGCACATGGCTAAGACAAATTGGTCTCAGCTGTGTACAATGGTTGTAATTGATACAGAAGGGTCCACAAGGCTGAGAAAAAATGATCTTAGTTCTGTGGCCCATTCTTCCCTATGAGTTCTACAGACGATTTTTCTGAGTCTAATTGCACATCAATTTAGACCTAGCAAACAACATTTTCAACCAGTTGTTCTTTAGCAAAGTTGTTCTCCTATATCGTTACTTCCCAAATCATTAAAAATCACTCAATTTAGGCTTCTAAATCTTATGATATTCATCAAACAATGAGGATTGCTCCCAATGATAAGGCAGCAAACATGGTTAGAGTTCAAGCAAATTTTTGACAAACTTAAAGGCATATTTGGATTTTAATTTATTTATATGAAATCTAGGTATGTAAATCTAGTTTCTAACCCAACTAGAATCATTCAATTTTAAGTTCTATAACTTAATTTATAGGCAAAATAACACTGCTAGGTCTAGTGAACCCTAGGACACAATCTCACTATCTCAAGCAAAGCTCTCAAAATTAGGCTCTTATATTGCAAGAAAACCTATATCCATGCTTTCATCTTACAAACACATTCAAAAAATGTTCATAATGCAATATTGAAAGGCAAGCACACAAAATGTAGAAGTTCCCATACCTCTTTGGCAATCCTTGCTTTTGCTTCTCTCTCCTTCTTCATAATAAAATTATAGATTATTATGCTTGAAGATTGATCTACTCCCTTAATTTCAATATCTAATTATAATAAATAAAATAAGAAGAGAAGAGATAATCATTACCTTAAGAAGAATAACCACTAAATTCTCTCTCCACTCAAAATCTAGGGTTAAATTTTAGAGGTTATGTAAGGGTTAGGATGGTTGGATTTAGGGAGAAAAAAATGGCTTCCGTTTTATCCCTTAAAATGGCCGGTCAACACTCCCTTAAATCTTTGAATTTTCTTCCTTTCTCAAGCCAAATATAGAAAGGATAGTTGTCTTTCTCTCATTGGACCACTTCTTGGCTTCTAGAGAAATTTCACTTAGCTTCCTTTCTTCCTTCAATTTCTTATTTCTACCCCAATTCTTTCTCTCTTCCTTTCCAATTGAGCCTTTAAATTACATTTCCTCATAATTAGGCACATGTATAACTAAATTTGAAATAACCATATTGCCCTTTTCTCTTTTAAGTCAATTATCTCTATGCCCAAACCTACAATTCATTGACTAACCCAACATATATCAATAATATTATCATATAAACACATATATATTCTCCTAGGGCCTAAGTAGGTGCCTCATAGCTCTGCTGGGGATTGAAGGCAAGATGTTTATAATTCAAAAGTAGTAATTATTTCTTTTTTCTTTGTATTTTCTTTTTGGGAATTATGAGTGAGTAGTATTCTTTTGTAAAGGGATTCTTGAGTCCTTAGTAACACATATGCTGGATTTTATGACTAATTGGATTAATTTTAAGTTGCTATTTCTTTTGATCTTCTTCATGATTTTTAATTGATAGTATTAAGTTAAATGATTGTTAAAATAACTAATTTAACTTAATGTATGAGATTTATGAATGTTCCAGTATGTTTATTCATTTACATTTTATTTTTAATTATTTGGTAAAATAGTGAATTAGGATTAAAAGTAACTAATGAATTTATGCTTTAATGATTAAGAAATAGTCTTCTCTATATTAAATGTTTAATTAGGGATCAATTGTCAATCTTGTCATGCTAATTAACATGGTTTTTCCTAGAATAGGATCCATGTCCTTTAAAGTAATATGCTGGTAGGGGATACTTAGGCTTTATAACGAGTTACGTAGCTTGAAATTAAATGTTATTTTGTAATCCAATGCATAAGGTTATAGGTGAGGATATAATGTCCTCACTATTTTAATTCTTGAGATCTTTATTTCATTAATTAGTTTGTTCAATTTATTTATTTTAATTCTAGTCTTTTTATTTGTCAATTATTTTAGTAATTAATAGTTAATTATAATTAATATATAATTATTCCCAAACCTTTGTGTAAACACTATATCCCAAGATAATTCAGATTAGAGTTATCCAATGGGTATATTGTTACTCATCATGGAGAACAAAAGTACTAGTCCATATCCTTGATTTTTGGGTTTTTAAAAGATTTTCCTCGGGTTTTGCCCTTTTATGCCTTTCCCAAAGTTAAAATAGGTTTTTATTTACAAGTTTGGGTCCTAGTTTGAGTGGTGCTCGTCACCTATGAGGTAATGCTTATCTATCACTTGGATTGCACTACTCGACTCTCACTAGTAGCCTTTCTTGCCCATCTCTTCTTGTCCGTGACTCATTCTGAGTTACACCCGTGACTTACTGAGTTGCAGACACAAGTTAGCCCAAATTGTGATAAGAAAGGATAGTTTGGGAAATTTTTTTTTTCCAAAACTAGTGATACTTATCGGTGGCTATTGGTGGGCCTTTTTACATATATCTTCCATGTTTTTATAGCTAGAAGATAAGTAGGGAAAATATGTTTTCTCTCCAAGTTTATCCTACAAAATCATGAAGAAATTTTATCTAAAGAAATAAGTTTGTTAGGATTTATTTTGGAACAAAAAGAAAAGGAGTTTTGGGAAAAAGGAAAAAAAGAAGGTAGGGAATTTTCAAGGGGGAGAGTTTTTTACAAAGAAGAAGGAAAAAACTAGGTTTTCTATGCAACTTTGAAAAATCCAAGGAAAGGAGAGGCCAAGTATTGGGATTCTCTTGGTTATTCGAGACAAATATGCTGAGAGTAATATTCTGAGGTCAAAGCCCTTAGTTTCCTAATGCTAAGAATTAAATAAATAATATACAAATAAAGCTTTTTTGTACTTTATTATTTGTGCTTTTTTACTATTTGAAATTTGGTTCTTTGATTTTTAAGCTTTCATTTTTTTTATACATTTTTTATCTATTTTTTAGGTTTATTATTAGATGATGCTTGAGAATTCAATTGTTTCCATGTAAAAAACCATGTTTATAGGCTTTTTATTCATCAACCCTTTTCTTGTGTGTGTATTTTAATCTTTGATTATTTTATTTCTTGGTTTTTATACCTTAAAATGAGTTTTTGACCATCTAGAAGTGGTTTTGAGGTGTTTTGGCCATTTTTTGTGCATATATAAGTATGGATTTTTACATATGTGAGTGAGGAGCTGTAAGGACTCAAATTAGGCCTTAGTAGAATTCAAGGACATAATCCCAATTATTAATGTTTAATCAAGCTTAATTAGATGAATTATTATAAGCTTATATATTGAAGGATAAACTAGTTGTTTATTTATGTGTGTAATTGAAATAATATTTTATTTCAAGGATCAATTGGGATATAAGTGTTATTAAGTTCGATAATTATGATAAATGTGTAAGATATATGGTATGAATTTTATAAGGTCATAATTAAATTATTATTGTTGGTTTAATAACATTCAAGGGTGTAATTGAAGTTCAAAGTATTAGTTTAAGGGTTAATTTGTAAATTCAGCATCTTAAAGGTCAAAGGTGAATAAATGAATATTTGAGAGGTTAATTTAAGAGTAAGAATAAGTGATTAGGTTGATTTATAACATGCAAAAAGATGTGGGTTGATTAAAGGACATGCATTTTGTTGAAGGATCAAAGAGGGAATTTTCCTAGCTATTATATAAAGTCTTTTGCTAGTGGAATAAAAAAAAAACTCTATGAAATGGTGGTGAACGAAA
This sequence comes from Excoecaria agallocha, assembly GCA_037975025.1. NCBI lineage: Eukaryota > Viridiplantae > Streptophyta > Magnoliopsida > Malpighiales > Euphorbiaceae > Excoecaria > Excoecaria agallocha. Next base: position 40,191,371 of record CM075820.1, read on the forward strand.
TTTTAGAGAGAGAGTTACAGCAATTTCCTTTTCTTCTTCTTATTTCTTAAAGCCATAGATGAATTCTCAAGGTCTTGTTGAAGAGGAATTGTTGCATGTTGTTCAATCTAGATCATTAGTATAACTATAAGGTAATATCCTAACTTGTTAGTTCATCTCTTTATCTTCATCTCTTTCTTAATTTGATTGATGATGGATGATTGTTGTTGTATGTATGAAATGATGTAAAGGAGAGAGAGAAGGTGGAAGAAGCAAGGAAAAGGGCTTGCAAGGGGTTTAAGACAAAGGAATTTTCAGCTAAGGTATGGGAATGTAGGTTGTTCATATTGCATGTGGAATTGGTTGCTGAATTTGGATGTAATTTACAGAAATTGAAGTTACGTTTTTTCTGGTTTTTGCTGGGTTTTCGGGTTGATTTTGGAAGAACGGATTTCATCAGTTGTGAGAGTCAGTGCCGAGTCGTGAAGCACTTCACGAGTCGTGAACTTTTGTCCGACTCGTGAAGCTCTTCACGTGTCGTGAAATTCTGCCCTTTTTCACCACTCGTGAGCCCCTTCACGAGTAGTGAAATGCTGCCCTTTTTCTCTACTCGTGAGCCCCTTCACGAGTAGTGAAATGCTTCCTTTTTTCTCTACTCGTGAGCCCCTTCACGAGTCGTGAAATGTTACCCTTTTACTTCACTCGTGAGCCTCTTCACGAGTAGAACGTTTCTTCACGACTGATTGACCTATCTGGATTGTTTTAGTCATAAGTTGAGCTACAGAACAGCAAATTGAGTGATTCTTTTTGCGTTGGAAACTAGACTTCCATACCTATATTTCATATGAAGAAACCTAAACTTAAATCGGTCTCTAAGTATATGGAATTTAGGGTTGAATTCGGACTAGTTTCCTAAACTGCTCACAGAAACAGAATTTACTATTATGTGCATATTGTTGCTACACTTGATAATATGATTTCTTAAATAAATTGAGAGAGATATTTGTTTATGTGACAGTAAAGTTAATTGGTTAAAGCATGTAATATGGCTATCCATGAAGGATTTATATGAATACATATGCATTCAATTGTGTATATCAATAAAGACTAATGATGAAATATCTAACTTATACATGTAAATAGTTTTGTACATGATTGTCACATGCCAAATTGATATATATATTATACACATGTAACCTTATGACATGAAAGTGCACATTTTGACATGTATTTATGCTATGAAATAAGGACTGCAATAGTATGACCTTGGCATGTGTATACGCCCATATGGAAACATGTTGACATTCTGTATAGCATATGATTTTAATGATGATAAAGATATATATATACATATATATATATTTGGTAAATATGCTCATATGAGTAAGTCTACTATATGCGAGTGTACCCACAGGTACGTATATCCATGATTATGTACATGAGTGTATGAGCATGAATTTGTACTATGAGATAGAAAATGTTTTAACATGACTGTGAACATGTGAGATGCTTAATGTGATTTGTGGATTATGTGAACATATAAACATATGTCTATAAATATAATATGATCTTACATGAATGGGTTTGACTGTTGAAAGAAGTTTGAGAGTAATGATTCAAAGAAAATGAGTAAAGTGAAACGTATGAATACGTCTTTACTTAATTGAAATGATATGATTAAGTATATGTGTGGTCACATGATAGCATGCTAAAATGCAGATCTACAGTGCTATATACACCATTATAGAAATTTTATTAAAGTATATAATGGTAATGTCATACAAGACTATGTATACAAGTGTATGCATCACAGAAGGAGTATCTTGTCATGTGATTATCATATGAGAAAAGTGTATAATTGTTTATGATTAGTGCATATATGTATATGTACTAAAGAAGATGTATATATATATTTTACATGATCATGTATGGGTACAAATGGCATTATATAAGTATAATCTTGACATACGAACTAGCCACATAAGTGAATATGATTACAAGAACAGAATAGTATTACCCAACAGTGAAATGTTCACCGGTTTACAGAAAGTTATACATGAACATGAGTATGAGTACATTGTTCATAGTTATACAAGAGTATACATGTGCATATAAGAATATGAATGAATAAATGAAAGATAAAGTAAATAGATTTTATTGCCTGCGTTGAGTCTAGGAAGTGGATAGATAGGCATGCCTATAAGGGTACCTTGCAGCTGCAGAAAAACTTGTGCCTTCGGGTACCATCGTTCAACCCCGTTTGGGTTGTAGTCAACCCCGTTTGGGTGACTAAACAGCTTGTGCCTTCGGGTACCATCGTTAAGCCCCGTACCTTCGGGTACCATAGATACACCAAAACTTGTGCCTTCGGGTACCATCGTTCAACCCCGTGTGGGTTGTGGTCACCCCGTTTGGGTGGCTAAACCAATTTGTGCCTTCGGGTACCATCGTTCAACCCCGTTTGGGTTGTAGTCAGCCCCGTTTGGGTGACTAAACAGTTTGTGCCTTCGGGTACCATCGTTTAACCCGTTATCCACCTCTTTAGAATAGTGCAGGCCTTATACCAAAGTTAAGAATAGTTTGATGTTAATTTAAAGCTTTATAAAGCATAACAATTCATAAATTGATTTCAGAATCTAATTTATATGTGAAATTCCTTTACAGCACAAATGGAAATTATGGTATTAAAAGATGTTACAATATACACTTATGCATGATTATCGCATATAGAAATAGTACGTACAGAGTTATATAAATGAACTAGTGCATCACTAATATATAATTATGAACTATATTAGAGATAGTATGTTCTCTAAAGCAAATAAATATAAGAGTTTATGAATGGGTATTCATGTTGGTGATTGCTTTTCAAATTAATACAGTTGAGTTATATGTTTTCCCTATATTTACTCGTTCTTGCTCTTGATTAAGAAATGATGTATATTGTCTTGTGCATACACATAAAGCATTTATAGATTTACAAGAGATAAAGTTCACATGAAAATGGTATTGGATATAAAAGCAAGCTAGAAATTCTATGTATGCATTGGTACAATAAGTAATTCGAATATATTTCTTGATTGATAAATGATGAACTTTCATAGTACTAATGCCTTGTTTTACTTGCGAATATTTATATGTGAATGTTGATCATAGCTTATATGTGAATGTTGATCATAGCTCATATGTGAATATGTATATGCTTATATTCCTATCTTATATGAAAAAGTGGAAGGAATGACTAAGTATAAACAGTGGTAAAATAATCAATGAATGAATCGCAAGATTAAAGGACAATTATGCTTATATGGTTAATTGTTGAGTATAAGTTATACTTTATAGTTTATAATGTATGCTTGTTGACGACCACTGTGAGTAGTCGTTATCATTTATAGTATTCCCCACTAAGCTTTATAGCTTAGCACGGATTTTTGTTTATCCGTGTAGGTTGGGAGAACAGGACTTTCTTCCAGGTATGTTTTCTGCAGCAGGTTGGCCAACACAAGTCTTAGAAGATTGATGTTAGAGTCTTCTTTTTGTCCTTATGATTTGTAGTTGTGGAAACTCTAAATATGTTAGAAATTTTGTATTTACTACAGATGCTTTGTATATGTAATATTTGATGTTAGTAAGTTGCACCTGTAAGTGAAGCTTCTAATAGTTAACTTTTGGATATCTGTTTAGTGGATTATCAGATGAAATGTTGATAAGCATGCTTGATTAATATTAATCACAGTGTTATAGCTAAGTACAGGGTAAGGGTGTTACAGGAGCAATGGGATGTCATGTGCTCCTCCTTCCTATTGCGTGTGGCTGGCCGTTCATCCGATATTTTTCATTTGCCCATTTATGACTCATTTGGCTGTCCATTTGGGCTTATTTTATGCATGTTTTGGTTTCCTTTAGCCATTCTCTTATATTATGCAATATTTTTGGTTCCTCTTTATATGTTTAATTTTTGTTTGTCTATTTTTGTTGTTATACATGTATATCTTTGTTTGTTTTCTAGCTTTTATTTATGTTCATGTAATTTTCTTTGCAAGTGTGTAAGCATTTTTTATTCAAATATTTATTTATTATATTTCTAATCATTTATTTTTTGGTTTTTGCTCTAACGAACCCCCACACACATATGTGTTTTTAGCAGGCAGAGGTTCGAAGGCTATAATGTATGTGTCATAGTAAATTTTTATTTTGTACTTTATTATTAGTTTTCTTTTATTCTTGATTTTGTATTGTAATAATAAAAGGTTTTTTTTTTGCCATTAACACAAAAACTCACCCAATGGATTTATACAAACAAAAGTGGGATTTTCTTAATAAAAAAAGACCAATGTCCTATTTTCTCACCCAAAAATAACATGTAAAAAGTAAGAGTTTTCATTTAAAAATGTAATTGATTTTCTAGTTTAAATAAATAAACATGATTTTTTTTTGTTAGGCTGAATGGGATCAATCATCTTTGCTCTTTATCCCAATACACATAAAAGCTTTATTTTTTCTAAATATGAATACGAAAACTAATGTTCCCACTTAAAGCAATAATCAATGAATTTCTTATTTTATACATGTTTTATTATATTTATTCTAGTATTACTTTTATAGTATGTTTTATAGCTTTCCATACACACTTGTATGTGCTTTTAATTTATTTCAATAATTCGTTGAGAAAAAGGATATGAAATTAATCTTCAAAATTCATTTACATAACATTAACTAAGGTATGAATAGTAGTGAAGTCCCGAACTGTATCTGGTTTTGGCTTTATAATTAATATTAGATTTACTTTTCCAATATTTTATTTTGTGGCGACTCTACAATACCTACCTTATGGTCCTTAATAGATGCCTTCGTAAGTTGATCGCCAATAATGGAATTAGGGTACCTCGAGACTTTGTCTCATCCCTTTTTGAGATCCAAGGCTTGGTGAATTAGGTTGATTCCCTATCCACTGTGAAGCGATCAATTTTCACAAGTTAAATGAACCTTTATCCGGTCTTGGACCCTAAAAGTGAGTTTTTGAGAATAAACTAGATACTTATATACGGGGTTCAATACATGTCATAGTAGGGACTTTGTTATGGACCATGAGATTTTTCGTCAAAAGTACCTTGGTTAATTTAAATATAAATGAGTGTAGATTAAAATTTATCTCTTTTCGAAGATAAAATGCATTAGAGCATGCTAGAGCCTTAGAATTATGTTAGGCATCCCCCTAGTAACCCTCGTGCATTCTTGAAGCATGACCCTATGTACATTCAATGTGTGGAAATGTTAAGGATAATCATCAGCCCAAGTCTCGTACCAGTCAGTATATTAAATGGTGACTCAATTTGTCATTATACTCACAACAAGCTAGATCTGTTGGCAGGAACCATGCTCGGGTAGCCTTAAAGTTTCATCACCAGACCAATAAGCCCATGTAATGGTTGTAGACACTTCCAATAGGTAACATGTACCATAATACTTTGCTCATTACATAGGCTATTATGTATTAAACAAATTCAATAAAATTAAGCGGTCACTTATTAAAGGCTTTCATATGTTCAGTGGGCCTATTTTGATTCATTTGAATTGTTTAGATACATAATGGCCAAAAACTCATTTGTATGCACTTTAAAAAAGAAAGGTTATGCTGTCAATTTCTTATCATACACTATATACATCATTGGGTTCCTTGAAAAGCCATGGGCTAATCCCACCTAGGAAAGAGACCACATAACCTCTTATGTGGGAAGTAATAAGGTTGGAAAGATTTTATTCCTACTTTTTTATATGGTTATGGGTGATGCATAAAATGGCCATGCATTACATGTCATTCATACATCATTCTAACACTTTGATCTAGCAGCCTCCTCATTAGATAGTTTTCCACCGAATAGTTAAAGTTGGAATCAAAATAAATGTTAGAGTTGGGTTTGGTTGATATCTTTGATAGTAACTCAAAATCATTACCAGAATATACACAAGGAGTAGAAATGGCATATCTATAGCAGTAGGTTGGTGCCCTAACTTCACAAGACCAGATAAAAGGTTTAAGGATTTTGAAAAGAGAGTAATAGCTATGATGGGGGGGAAGGTGGGACGGGGGGCAAAATAGCTACCACCTTGGCGTTACCTTTTGAACTGCAGCCTATAGCACCTACCACTAGACAAGTGAAGCCAAATGCTATTAGGGATACTTCAATGGAAACCACTATAACACATCCTCCAACTATAAAATCTAGAGGTATGGCACCATAGGTTCCATATGCTGAGTAGAAAAGGGATAGACATCATGTTTCCTAGGAGGATTTCATAGTAGAAGAGGAGGAAAAATTGAAAGTCACTCAAGCTATGAAAAGTAATGTGTCTAGCATAGAGGATATAGTTTTGAGGAAGATGGAGAAAAAGATAAAAGCAATGGCTTAGGTCCTATTAGAAGGGAAGGGGATTAGTCTTGAAGGTAAAGATCTGAATAATAAGGAACTATTGCCTCAAAGGTTTAAAATGGCCAACCTGCCCAAGTTTGACAGCACTTCAGACCTATTAGCAAACATAAAGAAATACATATTTGTGATGAAAGAAACCATGTTTACCCAAAAGCAAAAGGTTAAATACTTCAGTCTTAGCCTTATGGGCCTTGCCATCAATTAGTATCATGAGTTAAACCATAGGACCAAGAGGATTGGGATATGTTGATAAAGGAGTTCATAAGATAATACAATTGCAACACTCTAATACAATTATCACAATAGAAGCTTGAGGAGTCTTTTCATAAATATCTTACCAGATGGAGAAACTAGGCTATAGAGATGAAATAAAAGCCTAATACCCCAGACCAAATCAGGTTTTCAAAAGGAATGCAAGTCCTTACCTAAAAGAAGGGCTTAAGATGAAAGGCCTCAAAGATTGGCAGTCCTTTAAAGACATCGCCATTAAAGTTGGAGGGCAATATTCGACAAAGAGGGTAACTAGTGAAAATTATGGTACTAGTCGGCAAAATTATGGTAATCTTAGAGCAAGTAATTCAGTTGAAAATAATAGTAGGAGATGCATTGGAAAGATAACAGAGGTGTCTGCCACTAAAGTAGGTCAAAGGCACTATTCTAACTTGGGTAGATCTTTATCTGAGGTGTTTGAAATGCTAATGAAAGAAGGAAAGTTACAGCCATTGCTAGCTAAGGTTGCTAGAAACCAAGGGCTTCTCGATCATCGAGCAGCTTAATATTGTGTTTTCTACTAGCACACTAGGCACTTAATGGATCAATGTTAAATTTTGAGGCATTGAATCCAAGATCTCAATGGCAGTAAGTGGATTTCTAACTTGGAGAAATGAGATAAGAAGAAAAAGACTAGTTATAATGTCATTCCACCACTATTATTCATGATTGGTTCAAGCTTGCCTAAATGGTATGTGCTTGGAGACTTGTACAACAATGAATATATGGCTGTAACCCCTTCTGCTCACCAAGAGATAAATAAAATGATGCAAGATATAAGTAATCCAATAAGAGAAGGCATGGTAGAATTATAGGTTGATATGATCAACCGTTGGTAGTCAGCTAGTGAGGATGAAGATGAAGCAAAAGTAGGCCTTGTAGATTTATGGGACTTCAAAGATGATGACAAAGAGGAGAAAGTAAAAGATGTAACCAGAGGTGGAAAAATTATACCCAAAGTGGAGAAAGAGAAAACTCCTACGCCATTGCCTATAGGAAAGGAGATGAAGGAGGATCAAATCATGAAGTAATTAAAGAAAATTCCTGCTTAAATTTCTATATGGGACTTGCTTAGGCAATCTCCTTCCCATAGGCAAAAGTTAGTTGAAGGTTTGTGTGAATTGATAGTGGACACACCTATTTCTCCTTTAAAATTTCTTGATTTAGGAAGATGAGGTTTAGGATAAAGTTTCATTTATACCAATTCAAACCTACCTATTAAAGGTCACAACCATAACCATCCTTTGTACATAAGAGCTCAGGTTAATGGTAAACATACAGCCTGCATAATGGTCGACGATGGCTCCTTAATAAATGTTTGTCCACTAGTAGAAATTCCTACCTTTGGTTTGAATGAAGCTATGTTAAACAAGTCTGATTTAACCATCACATCTTATGATAATTTTCATAGGCAAGCAACTAGTACCTTTAAAGCAATGGTAAAGACAAGGCCAATTGATCTAGAAGAAGAACTTGTTATTTTACCAATCCTGTATAATTTCTTTGTGTTGCTGGGGAGACCTTGGTTCTATAAACTTGGAGGGGTTCCATCCATCCTACACCAGATGATAAAGATATAACATAAAGGCTAGGTGGTTACAATAAAGGCTGGCAGGGAGAATCAGGTTTCTATCCTAGGTATATCCAATTTGTAACACCCTAATAGCCCCTAGGAGTATATATAGGTTTTGAACTAAAAAACATCAATATCATATCAAAGATAACTAATAACAACATATCTTAAGCTCAAATAACTTTTCACTAGATTACATTAATAATAAGTTACTACAATGTATACAACTCTCGATACTTGATTATGTAACACCCTAATACCCCCTAGGAGTATACATAGGTGTTGAACTAATAAACATTAATATCATATCAAAGATTACCAGTAACAACATATCTTAAACTCAAATAACTTTTCACTAGATTACATTAATAATAAGTTACTATAATGTATACAACTTCTGATACTTGATTATATAACAAAGTCTTTACAACTTTATCTCTCTCTCTCTCTCTCTCTCTTTCTATGCATACATACACACACACACACACACACACATATAATTTACAAAAACACACATCTTCTTATAAAAAAACAACTCCATGAACTTTTTAATCTCCTCTTTATGCATGACTTTATTTAGTACTTACTCAAGCAATAATTCAAACTAAGTCATGTGTAAAAAAGAATCATTGCATACAACTAAGAACTCACTTAATTAATTAATAATTTTAGTATTTTATGACACTACTCACACCACCAAAATTACCCTCTTCTTTCAAGACTTATCTAGCACTAACCTTTACTAATTAGAATTATCCTTAAGTGTACAAACTTATCGACTATTCACTTATGTTCTTTTACCTCTACTAGACACTTATTCCATTCAATTCAAGGCAAGATCTCTTAAAATTTCCATATCCAGTTGCTTCCTTAAGGTTACCACTAACACTTAAATACTTAACAAGACATCTAATATTTGGTTGGGACTAGGAATTTGCATTCCAAACTTCCCACGAATCCCAAAATAGGAATGAAAACTACATAGTTCTAATCATTCAAATAATACTTCACTTTTACTAACATATGACATTGTGATCATATTCATCACCTCTCATCCACTAAACATACATCTGGCATTACCATTATTATGTACTCAATTTTTCATTTTAAATATAAATTAGCTACATATCAATGTTAGGATCAATAATGATATTCATAAATAAATCAGTAATCCCTTGCACCATGCTCATCTCTAATACTATTTTCATTACATCATAATAATTTTTGTAGCTTAAACTCGATATAGGCATGGACAATTAGGAAGACTAGATACCATATAGGTATCAAATCACTAGACACTAGTATAGTGTCAACATTAGATACCCGAAGGCATTGAATCACTAGACATCGTTAAGGTGCCAACACTAGATACCCGAAAGCATCAAATCACTAGACACCATTATGGTGCCAACACTAGATACCAAAAGGTATTAAATCACTACACACCATTATGGTGCCAACACTAGATACCAAAATGTATCGGATCACTATCTCATATATGTGCACGTCTATATCAAATTCAGGCCCTAAATAAAGTCTCTTTTCACTAAATTACTTCATTACACTAATTACTCATTTATGCACTATACACTTTATTCATATAATCAATTATGCTAGATACACTACATTATAACTACTTACTAGTAAACCCACTCATGGTCACTTATTAAATTAATATATACAATACACTCATGTTACAATAATTATGATTCTAACATACATCATGTATAAGATATAACAATATCAATATATCACTATTTATATAATACTTATGTTTAATTACACATAAACATTCCAAGATACAATTCAATAATATAGGCATTAAAGTAAAAATATAATAAAAACCATGTAAACACTCATTATTCACCTTACATGCCTTTATTAAAATTTATACTTTAATGTTATATCATTAATTTCATGTTCATTACATTATATACTAACCCTAAACATGTGTTTGTAAAGTTCCATAAGCATCCAAGAATGTTCAAATGTGGTTTGGTGACTTTCGGATAAGAAATAATTGCATTTTAACCCAAACTTGGGAGGCTCACAGTGGTGTACTATTCATGCCTGTTGTGAGGGTCATCTTAAAATGAAAATTTTATTCCAAAAAGTATCCTTATAGTGGTCAAGAAACCTTGTCATGAGGCCCTCAAAATTCACTTGGTTCATTTGGCAGAATTCATGGTTTACTTTGCTTTGCATTTTAGACTTGGTTCTAACCGAATTTAAACCAAATGTCTTTTAAAATTTGTTACTCTATGCCTCTAGTTTCCATATAATAAAAAATCTCTCCGTTTTGACCTATAAATAATTATTTATACTCAAAAAACCACAAGCTGCTCTAAAACAAGGGCAACATCAAGTCTCGATCTTCAATCTTAATGATTCATGTCTTACAACCAAAATTAAGTTTGGGTCTCTACTATAAAGTTTTATATATGTATCTTAAGTCTCATTTCCAATTAGAATAATCCAATTTGGATGTCTATAGGCTGAGTTAGATCCATAATACTAAAACTGGTTCAGGTTGCCTTCAAATAGAATTTCACTAACTAGTCAACCAAAACCAAGATCAACCTTCAATGAGAAATTTAACCTTAATCATGAATTTCATCAACATTATCATGTTATGAGCCATCCAAATAAAAATTAAAATCATGTCTAAAATACACAAGAAGCAGTAAAAGATTCACATACTTTACAGGAGCCTAAAAATCCTTCTCCTTTATTGCTTTTCCACTTTCTAGCTTGATTATGCATAATTTCCTATTTTCTCTCCTTTGATCCTCCTTAAAGATCTATTTGTGTACATTTAAAAGAGAGAGGAGAGTAAAATTTATGGGATTTTAGCTCCTTATGGTTAGCATTCCTTTCTCCCTTTTATATATGCACACCTTTCCCCCTTTCTAGAAGATACAAATGTCAAATTCTCATTGGCCCAAGTGCTAGTTTGTAATTGGTTGCATTTTACTTTTATTTTATTTTAAATACATACAATTCCACCTCTAATTGAATGTTTTTTATGTCTTATAATTATTTATATATGAAATTTCCAATACTAACAATTTATTGAATTGGCCAAATCTTTTAAATTAATACTAACTACGTCCCTTACTATACTTTACTGTGCCTAACCTTTATTGTTCACTTGTTAATTTACCCTAAACATATTAGAATACCATTAGGATATATCTTGGGGTGTTACACAATTAGCCTTGCAATGGTTTCCATGTAGCGGCCATTAATGCCAATAAAAAGAGTAGTTTTATGGAAAGCCCTCAAGTTGTTAATATGATAAAGAAAATGCATTTCTTTCCAGTCGCCAAGTTAGGAAAAGATTTGCAAGGGCTACATGCTACAATCAGTATAAAAGGCTAGCAATATAAGAAGGGTTTGGGCTATGCTATAACTGGTAAATAAGGTAAGTCTAAAATGAACGTAGTCAAGATACCTCACATCCCAAATAGTTTTGTGCCAGCTTTGTGAGAATGCAACTATTATGGTGAGGCAGAATAGCAGTTGCTCAAATGTAAAGCCATCCCTAGGTTTAACATGTTCAATAATGTATTTGACTAGTCCTATGGAATTATCAAAACAGTTGAAGATTTTTGGAATGAAGAAACTATGTTACGACATTCTGAGTGGGATTGCAATGTCCCGAAAGAGATTATCACCCCCAATTTATTGGTCAACAGGATTAAGGGAAAGAAAAAAGTGGAGTTTAAAGTACCAATGCTTACATTGAAGGAAAAAGTTTGGAAATTTACCCCAGAGGCAGATAAGGAGTCTCTATTATACATAGAGAGTGGAGAAGCCTTAGCTATAACACCGCATTGCCAGAAGTAAATGAGGATGCTTTTCTAGATATACTTTTTGTACTTGAACTTTTAAATAATGATGTATGTGGCACCGGTTATGTTAATAATATGAACATTTTTTCTACTTATGTGATGTTTCCCATGACTTCACTATTGGATGTAGATCGATTATGTGATGCTTTTCTAGATATACATTTTGTACTTGAACTTTTAAATAATGATGTATGTGGCACCGGTTATGTTAATAATATGAACAATTTTTCTTCATTGTTGGAAATAGATCGATTACATGCATCACATGTATAAGTGAAAATTAAAATTTTTAACCAATATTACATATTTTGTCATGAATATACAATATATATTAATGCGAATAAAGAAAATCACCTTTAAGTGTTGTTGAACAGTTGATTTTCCTTCTCACTGGGTTGTCGCAAACCACAGTGTCCAAACTTGAGTACCTCCAATCATGATCCATACTAGAGAGAAACCAAATTTGATGGGAATACAAAGAGGCCAAAATTCCCTTGATGATAGAAAGGGGTGGCAGCTTAGAAGGGAGAAAAGATTAAGAAAACACTTAACCTAAATCCCATTTATGCTACGATTTTATATGCAAGTTAAAAAATACACTGCTAATAGGATTAAGTCATTTAAAATTTTGGAGAAACAGTAAATGGGCTGCTGGAATTTGATTAATTAATTTGGGCTTAATTAAATCCAAGTTTAGGCCCTTTCATAAAAGACCTTGCATATAACCCATAAAATGGGCCTTTACTCACAAACTTGGATTTAATTATCCAAATCAACTCCAAATTCAACTAAATTAAATATTGTGGTCTCCATAACACTTATGAAACATATTTAGTTTTTTTAGTCAAAAAATTAGGCCCCTAAGGCCTTATGTCTGGAATCTAAGTGGAAGCCTTCCTCTAAAGGGCTTTTGCGCAGAAACCAACCTTCTGGACCAATAATTATTTTTATAATGGAGTTATTAACATTATTTCAACCCTATAACATTTATAGTCCAATAATATTTAATTATGAAATATAATATTTCAATTAGTTTCATTATTGCAAAACATTTCCAAAAAGCTCCCAAAACTTTTTTGTGTATGCATAATTAATTAAACTCTTTAATTATTTATTTTCTTATTTATTTTTATTCTCTTATAATATATCAAATATTATTATCCTTGTCATTTTACCATTTTATACTTTACACTATATGTGTGCAACCTATTGGGTTCCTGTCCATATTGGCAGTATAATATGTAATTAAGAGTTATCCTCAAACTCAAGATTCCTAACCGAACTATAACTCTTATGATTTAAACTCTTTTAAACCATTTCATCAATCCCCAATTGATATTCATAATACAATATTATAAAAGTCATGACCAGCCTCTAGCTAGGTATCATGACCACCCAAATGTCAGGAAAGTCAAGTGGTTTTAACTATACCCTTCAATAGAACAGTTACGGTGCAATTACTCCTTTTCACCACACTTATCTCATTTACGTTCTGAGTATAGATTTATGTCAACTTATATGTACCTAAATATGTATGTTCTATTAATTTAACCATTATTTCCAAAATGCCCCTTATATATCCCTATCCACCTTGGCATCCTACTCTAGCCAAAAATTCTTTAAATAAGGCAATTATAGAATCATGTGAGATAACTTTTCTTAGTAAATCTAGGATGGTAAATCCTTTATTGATTACTCAACTACCTTTAAGTAGGTCATGATATACCCAACTTCCTAACTATGTTCACCGCCAATTGGAGGCAAGCAATTATAGAGTCAAAGTATATTATTTACTACTTAATATGACTTTGGTGATCTTAAGTCTAAAGATATTTGCACCACTGCTATGAAGAGATTCCTTACTGACATAGATTTAATATCCATGTGAGGATTGTCTTGGTAGGTCTTCAATGAACTTGTTCTTCTAACAAGCATCCACATGTTAGCTTTGATCATCTCTTATGATCACAGTTATGAGAACCGTTGCTTGAACTTTTCAAGAAGCATAACATGTGCTAGTCTATCCATACTAGCTTGTTAATACTATGACTAGGGACATTTAAATATTATCACATTTGCATGCAATAGATATCTCATATCATGAACTCTTTCATGATTGCCTTTGCACTTTTCTTATAATATCAAGGACTTCATTTATTAATTTAAGATATACAAACACAAGTATTTAAGCATAGTATCAATAAAGGATTGTTGCCTTCATAAGTAAAATGAGTTCATATATATGATAGAAATCCCTTTCTACATAGGCTTTAGGGTATACTCTCTAACAATCTCCTACTTGCACTAGAGCCAATCACTCATGTATTTTAAGCCCATATAATTTATATGGTGATCGTGCTTGTTCAACGAAAGTGCTTTAGTAAGGGGATCTGCCACATTATCATATGTACGGACCCTTTCTATTTTCACATCATTTCTAGCTATTATCTCCCTAATGAGATGGTAGCACCTGAGAACATACTTGGATCATAGATGAGATTTTAGTTCCTTTGCTTGTGCAATGGCTCCATTGTTGTCACAATATAAGGGAATTGGGTCAATAAGGCTAGGTACCACTCATAATTTAGATATAAACTTCTTGATCCATACTGCTTCTTTGGTCACCTATGAAGCAGCAATGTACTTAGCTTTTATTATGGAATCTATAGTTGTTTCTTGTTTGAAAATCTTCCAACTAACTACTCCCCCTCCCATTATGAACACAAAACCAGACTGTGACTTATAGTCATCCTTATCTGACTGAAAGTTAGAATCAGTATACTCGCTTACCTCTAAATTACCCTCTTTATATGCCAAGAATACATCCTTAGTCCTTCTGAAGTACTTAAGGATATTCTTAACTACCACCTAATATTCCTCTCCAAAATTGGATTGGAATTTGGTTGTGACACTCAAAGCAAATGCTACATCTAGATGTGTACATAACATGGCATACATGATAGAACCAATTGCAAATACATATGGTATTCTATTCACTATCCTCTTATGTTTGTAGACACATAGACTTAGAAAGGTGTTTCCCATACACCATGGGTATAAACCTTTTCTTAGAAAGAGCCATATTGAACCTCTTCAATACTTTATCTATGTATGTACTTTGAGAAAGACCTAGCAACCTATTGGATTTATCTCTATAAATCCTTATTCCTAGAATGTAGGATGCTTCTCTGAGGTATTTTATGGAGAATTGCTTGGATAGCCATATTTTAACTAACTGAAGAAGAGAGATGTCATTTCCTATGATTAATATGTCATCCACATATAGAACTAGGAAGACTATTTCACTCCCACTGATGCTTTTATATACATAAGGTTCATCCTCATAGAAACCAAACTCTTTAATTGTCTCATTGAATTGCATGTTTCAGCTCCTAGAGGCTTGCTTTAATCCATTGATGGATCTTTAAAGCTTGCATATGAGAAAGTGTGGGTTTTTTAGAACGTGTGGGTTTTTTGTTATCTCACATCTCATATGATGTAACATCAACCAACTTACTAGAAACTCTATTCAACATATAAACAACAGTTTTTAGTGCATATCCCCAAAAGACTTAGGCAAGTCTGCTCGGCTCATCATGGATTGAACCACATATAATAGTGTTCGATTTCTACTCTCAGATACATCATTATGTTGTGGTGTATATGGTGGAGTCCATTGAGATTAAATCCCATTATCTCTATGATAATCTTGAAACTCTTGACTTAAGTATTCTCTACCTCAATCTAATCTAAGTGTCTTGATACTTTTGCCATGTTGTTTCTCTATTTCATTTATGAATTCTTTAAACTTTACAATTGCTTCTGATTTATATTTTATTAGATAGATATATCAAAATCTGGAGTAATCATCTATGAATGTAATAAAGTAGGAGCACCCTTTTCTGGCATGTGTAGTCATTGGATCACATACATTTGAATGTATTAAGTCCAATGTCTCTCTAGCTCGTTTTCCTTTACCAGTAAAGGGAGCTTTAGTCATTTTTCCTAATAAACAAAATTCACATGTATCAAATGATTCATAATCAAATGATCCCAAATCATCAGACTTGTGCAATTTGGCCACATGTTTCTCATTTTTATGGCCTAAATGATAATGCCATAAATATAAGGTGTTTAGATTATCTTGTTTCATTCTCTTGGTATCCACATTATGTACTTCTTTAATTAGATCAAGAACAAATGTATCATTCTCAATGATAACTTTAGCATAGAATATATTGTTCTTAAAAATGGAATAACATGTTCTTAAAAAGAATGTCATAATCATTTAATAAACAACTGAAAGAAATAATACTCTTAGATAATGCTAGAACATAATAACAGTTATTTAACTCCAATATCAATCCACTTAGAAGAGGCAAATGATAAGTCCCCATAACTGTTGTAGAGATATTTTGTCCAGTAGCTGACTGTAGACATATCTCTGCCTTTCCAACTCTTCTGTTGCTTTTAAGCCCTTATAGATCATTACACAAATGAGATCCTTATTCGGTATCAGCTTGCTTGTTCTCCTTGAGAGAATCTAGATAGGCCCTGCAGTTTCACTTCCAATGGCCATGTTTCCCACAATGAAAGCAAGTTCCTTTGGGATTCTCCTTCTTAGTAGCCTTTTTCTTGGAAATTCCACCATGCTTGGGTTGTGCCTTGATCACCTTTTTCTTCTACTTTTTTCCTTTAGTAGAAGTGACAACCATAATGCTCTTTGGATCCTTCTTGAAGGATCCATAAGCTATTTTGAGCATATTGATCAACTCAAGAATGGTTACTTGGATCTTGTTAATGTTGAAGTTACGTACAAAAGGTACAAAGCTTAGAGCCAACGAGTACAAGATTAAGTCTATGTATAGATCATTATCCATAAAACAGTTAAGCCTATTAAAATGCTCAATGTACCCATACATCTTTAATATATGAGTAGCAACTGAAGTGCCCTCCATTATTTTGTAGCTAAAAAGAGCTCAAGCAATCTCATGTTGCTTAATTCTAGCTTGAGAAGCATAAAGCTCCTCTAGATGCAAAATGATGGTTATAGCACCCATCTTCTCATGTTGTTTTTAAAGTTATGAGGATATAGCACCCAGCATTATACCTGTCGCTGCCTCACTATCCTCAATGTATTTATGATCAATTCCCTTAATCTCATCAGTGGCATCATCTAATGGAAGTGGCGATGGATCTCTATCCAAGAGATAGTGGATTTTTTTTGCCCTAAGAATAATTATCACTTGCCTAATCCAATTAGAATAATTGCTGCCAACCAGCTTGTTCTCTAAGATTGATCATAAGTTTATGTTCAATGTGCTCATAATGATGACCTAGATGCGAAGAAAGAAAATATATAAGAATTTTTTCATGTATATGTATGCATTAATTAGGTCTTTAATTAATTTATTTACTCCTACTATTTTATTGTGAATCAATAGCCCTCACTATATTATTCACGAAAACATTATGGTTCTCTTAATAGGCCAATATCCAATCCTTGATATGAAATTTGACCTTTAATGTGGTCAACAAGTCAAACTCCATACCCTTAACAGGTAGGTATCTATATACCAACTATTGGATTATTGGGTTATCAACTCTTGATACATGCATATCATATATGCATTCCCCAATCTTGCCTCTAAAACAATTAGCCTTGATTGTGGTCAACAAGCTAATGGGCTAGCTAAAATAACCCATTTAATTTGATTTGAACATATTCGATATAATGTGAACTTGACTATGGTCAACAACTCGCACTATAAATAACTATGGTTCTTCTCTAGTTAATGGAAAGGTTATATACCTTAGTATTCATTTGAGGGATTTTTGTTAATTAAGTCTCATCATACATGGTTGGCATACATTGGTATGCATCCTATATCTATCGCACAAATATAAGCATACAAATATAGTATAGTTATTGAATTTACTACATTTACCTCCCCGAGCCAAAAGGGAGATCAAAAGGTCAAACCTAGGTAATATGCATGATTCAAACAAATATAGATAAATACATTATCTTCAATCTTGTTGGATCTCTATCCGGCCCATCTTGCTGGTTGCTTGTGGTCTTATTTTCTATTTATAACTATAATCTAAGTAATCTAATTATATATTACAATTTGAAAAGAAAATAAAAACCAAAAAGAAGTGGTCGGGACATGAAAGTCCTCATTAGGCCAAAACATGCATTATGCTCAATCACATTGGGCTTTATCCATAACTATCCATCATGCCAATCATACACCCTTATATGCAATTATAATGCATAAATATATAGCCTAATAATGGAATACTAACCTTTTTTCAACTTTTGAAACTTATTTTTGAGCTATTGTAATAGTGTGATCAAATTAGCAAACTTTTTCCATTTTGGAAACTTTTCATTTTAGAAAACTTTTTGCATGCATGTGTTCTTGTCTTAATTATCAATCCAATTGATTACCTAATTAATTAATCATATTAAATAATTAAAGAATTAATTTTGGGCTTAAAATAATGGGTGGGCTGAAACCTACACATAAAACCCTAAAGTGTGTTCACACACAAACTAGTTTTGTGTGTTTTGGGCCAATTAGGCTTTGGAAGTGAGCCAAACGGTTATTAAGCCCACTCAAACCCTTAAAACCCATTAATAAACTTAATTAGAGTATGTTATTTTGATTTAAATTAGCTCATTGGGTCCGCCAAGCCATTTATTAATTTAAACCAAGCTCGTAGACTTAATTAAGCTCATTAAGTGGCTTTAATGAATTAAATTTAATCCAATTAATTCAAGACCCATTTTAATTGATACAATTAATTAAAAACACATTAATATATTAGATATATCAGATTTAGAACATCAAATGTTGTTCTACTTATGAACACATCAAGAACACATGAAGGACACCAATTTATCAAACTTTTTTATTAAACTAGTTTTCATGCAAAACATGTTCAATTTCAATTTTTTTTGATCCTATGGTTTAATATCACATATTAAAAACATAAAATACCATTAAAAAATTTATCATGGATCAAATAAAATTTTATTTAGAACAGCCTTTATTTTCATTGAAAAAAAAATTCTCTACGCCTAGAGAATGATTTTTTGTACATAGAACTTTTCTTTGCAACAAAAGAAAAAAATTTCTTCATCCATTTTATTTATTTAATCACATACATGGAGAACTCAATATTTCTTATTCATGATTGTCAAAATCCAATATTTTAAATTTTATGAAATAAATAACTCAAAAATAGAAAAGTATTTTGCGAAAACATAAAATTGCATATTCATGGAAAAACCTAGGCTCTAATACCATGTTGAAAATAGATCATTTACATGCATCACATGTATAATCAAAAATTGAAATTTTTAACAAATATTACAGATATTTCCATGAATATACAATATATATGAATGAGAATAAAGAAAATCACCTTTAAGTGTTGTTAAATAGTTGATTTTCCTTCTCGCCAGGTTGTCGCAAACTACAATGTCCAAACTTGAACACCTCCAATTATGATCCACACTAGAAAGAAACCAAATGAACCAAATCTGATGGAAATACAAGGAGTCAAAAATTCCCTTGATGCTAGCAAGGGGTGGCGGCTTGGGAGGGAGAAAAGATTAAGAAGACACTTAACCTAAATCCCATTTATGTTAGGATTTTATATATAGGTTAAAAAATCCACTCCTAATGGGATTAGGTAATTTAAAATTCTGGAGAACACTAAATGGACTACTAGAATTTGATTAATTAATTTGGGCCTAATTAAATCCAATTTTTGGCCGTTTCATAAAAGACCTTGCATATAACCCATAAAATGAGCCCTTATGCACGTACTTGGATTTAATTACCTGAATCAACTTCAAATCCAACAAAATTAAATATGTGGGCTCCATAACACTTATGAAATATATTTAATTTATTTTATTCCAAAAATTAGGCCTTTAAGGCCTTTTGTCTAGGTTCTGCATGGAAGCCTTACTCTAGAGGGTTTTTGCGTAAAAACTAATCTTTTGGACCAATAATTACTTTTTTCCCTATAAAATTTATAGTCCAATAATATTTAATTATGAAATACAATATTTCAATTAGTTTTGTTATTGCAAAACATTTTCAAAAATCTCCACGAATGTTTCTACGTATGCATAATTAATTAAACTCTTTAATTAATTATTTTATTATTTACTTTTCTTCTCCCATAATAATGTCAAATATTATTATCCTTATCATTTTACCATTTTATCCTTTACTCTATATGTGTGTGACCTATTGGGATCCCTATCTATGTTGGCAGTATAATATGTAATTAGGAGTTTTACTCAAATTGGGACCCTTCACCAAGGTTCCTAGTTGAACTATAACTCTTATGATTTAAACTCTTTTAAACCATTTTATCAATCCCCGATTGATATTCATGATACACTATTATACAATTCATGAGTGGCCTCTAGGTAGGCGTCATGACCACCCAAATATCAAAAAAGTTAAGTGGTTTTGACTATACCCTTCTATAAAACAGTTACCATGCAATTACTCCTTTCACCACACTTATCTCATTTAGGTTCTGAGTATGGATTTATGTCAACTCATATGAACCTAAATATGTATGTTCTATTAATTTAGCCATTGTTCCCAAAATGCCATTTATGTATCTCTATCTACTTTGGCATCTTACTCTAGCCAGAGATTTTTTGAATAAGCCAAATATAGAATCATGCCAGATAACTTCCCTTAATAAATTTGGGATGGTGAATCCTTTATAAATTACTCAACTACATTTAAGTAGGTCATGATATACCCAACTTCCTGACTATGTTCATTCTCGGTTAAAGGTAAGCAATTAAGGAGTCAAAGTATATTATTTACTACTTAAGATAACTTTAGTGATCTCAAGTCCAAGGATATTTACACCACTGCTATAAAGAGATTATTTACTGACATATATTTAATATCCATGTGAGGATTCTCTTGGTAGGTCTCTAATGAACTTGTTCTTCTAACAATTATTCACATGTTAATTTTGATCATCTCCTACAATCACAGTTATGAGAACCGCTGCTTGAACCTTTTAAGAAACATAACATGTGCTAGTCTATCCATATTATCAATGTGCTATCTTGTTAATCCTTCGACTAAGGATATTTAGATATTATCACATTTACATATAATAGACATCTCATATCATGAACTCTTTCATGATTGCCTTTGCACTATTTTTATAATATCAAGAACTTCATTTATTAATTTAAGATAAACAAACATATGTATTTAAACATAGTATTAATAAATGAATGTTGCCTTCATAAATAAAATGAGTTCATATACATGATATACATCCCTTTCTACATGGGCTTTAAGGCATACTCTCTAACAATCACTATGTATGATCATAATCATAAATCATTTATATTTGATATTAACTTAATGAATGCCACTTCGATTAATCTCGACACTTCAAAAAATCTAAAACAAATCTTAATAACATCTAACATAACAGCTAAAGAGATGGAAAAAACTTTAGAAGAATATTAA
The DNA here is from genome assembly GCA_037975025.1 of Excoecaria agallocha. Lineage (NCBI taxonomy): Eukaryota > Viridiplantae > Streptophyta > Magnoliopsida > Malpighiales > Euphorbiaceae > Excoecaria > Excoecaria agallocha. The sequence continues at coordinate 40,213,014 of CM075820.1, forward strand.
AAAGATATGAAAAAGTCTCTGTCAGTCCTATAAAGATATGTCAAGGAGTAATAGTAATGTTGCTAAACATGCCATTCCTATATACCCAGATTACAAGCCGATTAAGTAGAAACTTAGAAGGCTTAGGCAAAAATGGGTAGAAAAGGTTAGGGAGGAGGTGTATAAATAGATCGAGGCTATGTTCCTAATAGAGGTTCAGTATCTAACTTGGCTGGCCAATGTAGTTCCTATAGCCAAAAAAGGATGGAAGGGTCTATATGTGTGTTGATTATTAGGATTAGAACAAAGCCTGTCTGAAGGATGACTTCCCCTTGCCTCACATATATGTGCTAGTCTACAGTGTCGCCATGTGCATGATATATAGCTTTGTTGATGGATATGCTAGTTACAATCAAATCTTTAATAAGATTATGGATCGAATTAAGACAAATTTTATTATAAACTAGGGAACCTTTGCTTATAAGGTGATGTTCTTTGCGTTGAAAAATGCAGGTGCACTTATCAAAGGATGGCTGCCAAGATCCTTGATTACTTAATCCATAAAGAAGTAGAGGTGTATTTTGATGATATGATGATCAAGTTAGCAACCAAAGAAGGTCACTTTAAAGCTTTGGAGAAGCTCTTTCAAAGAATTGACAAGTATAATCTCTACCTTAATCCGAAGAAATGCATATTTCGATTACTTTAGGAAAGTTGTTAGGTCATATGGTAAGCCAAAGGGGCATTAAAGTAGATCCTAATAAAGTAAAAGCTATCAGAGAAATGTCAATTTCTCAGAAGGAGAAGAAGCCAAAGGATTTCTAGGTAGACTTTAATAGTCGGTCCATTACTGTGAGCCAATATTTAAGCTTCTTAGAAAGAATTATCCTATTAAATTGAATGACAATTGCTAGAAAGCCTTCGACACCATTAGAGAATAACTTCTGCACCCCCCGATGCTATGACCACCACCAGAACCATCAAATCTTTTAATCCTATATTTAGCAATAGAGGAAACATCTGTGGGCACTATGATGGCTTAAAAAGATGAATTTGGGGTTGAATTTACAGTTTATTATCTCAGTAAGAAGTTCCTTCCTTATGAAGCCAAATATGTAAAAGTTAAAAATATTTGTCTAACAGTAATTTGGGCTTCTAAGAAATTGAGACAATATTTCCATTCTTACAAAGTGCAAGCAATTGCCAAATGGGAAGATGGTTGGTATTGTTGCAAGAGTTTGACATTGAACACATCAAGGGGCATATCGTAGTGGAATTCCTAGCTGAACACCCCTTAAAAGGGGACTAGACTAAATATGAGTTCCTTGATAAGGATGTCATGGGTATTTTGTACAGAGATGACAGATGTATTTTAAGGGTAATTCTTGTGACCCTAGATGGCTAGAAACTTCCCTTGGCCAAGAACCTAAGATACAAGGCCACCTTCAATGAAGTTGAATATGAAGCCTGTATTTATGGGTTAGAAGCACTATTAGTCATAGGGAAAAAAGCTGTAGAAGTTTTTAGAGATTCATCAAGTTTATGGTGAGTGATCTCTTAAGGAAAAATAATTTTTACAGTATATAAGGTGTTTGAAAGGGTTAAGTAGTCAATTTGAGGTCTACACTTTTGGTTATAAGCTTGGAGATAAAAATCAACTAGCAAATGCCCTTGCCATCCTAGTTGCCATATAGGATAATCCAAAATGGGTCATTATGAAGCCGGTACTGATTGTTAGTTTAGACAAGCCATGTTTTGAAGCTGAGCAGGTAATGGATGCCGAGGGCACCAATTGGAAACCACGGTATTATGGTGTTTAAGATTACTTAGAAATATCTATATTTCTAGAGGAAACTACTAAAAAAGATCAAAAGATGATAAGTAAATTGTCCACTTAGTTTATCAGTATGGATGGGGCACTGTACAAAAAATAGCCTGACGGCATCCAGCTAAGGTGCCTAGATGATATAGAAGCCATGAAGGTTATGAAGTAAACAGATGCTACCATTGGTAATGCTCATATGAATGGCTTAGCATTGGCAAAGAAAATTATATGCCATGTGAGACCCAATATGAATCCTAAGCGAAAATGCATGAAATGGCATGTTAAGAGTAACAAAAAGGCAAGAAATGAGACTTATACGGTATTACGTGAAATGGCAGGGGGTAATTTGGTAATTTAGCATTTTGGCATGTGCATACATATTTTAAGGTTTGAAATGAGAATTTAATTAAAATAATTAATTATTTGGGGAAAGATTTAAGAGATAAATTAAAATGAGGGATTTAAGTGGAATTTATTCTAATGGCCACAAGTGGGCCAATAGAAGAGTGCCACCTATGTGGTTCTAGAAGTTATAGAGGAGAAAAGTAACTTTTTTGTAGGGAGAGGGTAGCTAGCCATTGAAGGCCATTTTTGGCAGGATTTTCTTTGAGATTTCTGCCATTCTCTCCATTATATACCTCTCCCAAGCTTGTTAGTTATAGATAGTAAGAGAGAGAATTTAGGGGTTTAAAGGTGAGTTGTTTTCTTCTTCATCCCTGTTCTTTCTTTCAATTCCTATAACTTGACTTGAGCTAGAGAAAAGGAAATTTAGAAGTGTGCATGGTATATTGTAGAGGGAAAAGCAAACAAGAAGAAAGGAAAGGAGGATATCGAGGAGTGAAGAGGACTTACTGGAGCACTACAAGGTATGGGAATCTTCCAACCCTTCACGTATATGCATGTTAGGTTGGAATTATAGTAAATCTTGCATAAGACATGTGGGACTTTATGGAAGTCTATGGTGGTGTCTAGACAAGCAGGTTTATGGTAAGACTTTATAAAAGTCAAGTATACTGGAAAAACTAGCAGAGACCCCATTAGACTAGCCTTGTTACCTTGGAGTATAATAAGGATTTAAGAATTTAACTAAGGTTAAAAGTAATTGGAATAGATATTATACTTGTAAATTTAAGTGTGTTTTGATGGAGCGGGAGTCTAAAATAATCTCTAATGCTTATTAATTATAGAGTAACAGATTCAATATTGTGATAAGTTTACTTTGATAACAAGTTGAATGAACTAAAAGATGAGCTCATTTTATTGTCTAAGATGAATTTTATACATGTAATTATGGAAATTAAATATGAGATATAGTATTGGATTAAGGGCTTGTGGTGATTGGAATAATATAACAAAGAATAGCTGAAGATTTGCATAAGTTGGATTCCTACAAAATCTAGAAATTTTGCAATCAACCTGACTAAGATGGTTCTTGTCTCAGTAGGGTCTATACATTCTAGATTTATACAGGAAACCAACTCAGCTAAGTTGATTTCCATCTTAGCTGGGCCCAAGCATTCAGGACTAATTGTGGAACCAACTTGGCTCAGTTAAGGGATGTCTCAACTGAGTCCCCTCCCCTGTTACACTATATATTACATACATATATGTGTTTAACAAATGTTAATTGATACCTAAACTCAAGTTAATTTATTCATAACACTCCTATCGGTTATAGATGAATTATCAAGAATATTATATGGTAATCTATGTATATATATTTATGTGTGAACTTGTGAATATAAGATTTAATTCTAATTCTTGTTGAAAATTTCAATTAAACATGGGAAAAAGTATATACGAGAATATTTCAATGCTCTTGCCATGTGAATATACCTCATTGCCACCTTAGCATGAGTACAAGTATGTGCTTTATTATGAATTTTGAGTTCATAAATGGGTGTACTCCCCCGCGTTTACATAGATTTCATAAATATAATGGACTAAAGGAATGAAAGATGAAATGATGCTTACGTATAGTACTTAGTAGTGGATAGATAAGCATTCATATAAAGGTAATCGCAACTACTAATGTGTTGGCTTCATTTAAGTCTATAGTTTATCCACCTTTGGGACCATGGTCTTGGCCCCATTTGGGTCTATAGATTTGATACCTTCGTGTATCCACAAAATTGATACCTACAGGTATCCATGTGATCAATACCCTTGGGTATCCATTGCTCTCATTATCCATATTTATAGAGCTTAAACAAGCATTTACAAGAAATATAATGGACAAGTAAAGAACATATGATATAACCAAGTGTTTGATCAAAACAAGAGAACTTAACTATAAATTGGTTTGAATATGCATTCTTACATGTGAATTCATATTGCATAACAGTGAAAATATTTCTTATTATTTAGTGCTGGCATATATGTACGATTTTACTACTGCTACTTCCATCTCCACTTTGTCTTCTGTCACCTATCCCCTACGTTCAATCAAACAAAACCATATGCTAAGCAACAAAGTTGCATAGTGGTGGATACACTACACAAAATTTCATTCACATAATTAAACATTTTACAAAATTATCATTTTGCCCTTAGTTATAACTTATCACTACTTAACTAAGAATTATGATTAAAATTCCTTAAATTACCGTTTAATCCTTACCATTACTTATTTTTGTCTTTGTCTAACTTATTTCTCAATTAAGGTGAAAAATTACAATTTAGTTCTTAAACTTCCGTTTTAGTATATTTTAAGCTATTTCCACATTAATTTTGTCCTTTTTACTTTCTTTTAGCATTTATTCATTTTTAAATCCAAAATTTACATTTTATTCCTTATATTTCCTTATATAATGGAAAATTATAGTTTGGTCCCTGAAACATCTCCTTAATTACATTTTCACCCTTTTTACCATTTTAACTCTTATAACCACATTGTTAATGTAATTATATTTTTACCCTTATTAATAACTTAATTACATTTTTTCACCTTATTCAACCTTTTATTTCATAATTGACATATTTTTATGCCTAATTTCCCATTTAATCCTTATTTTCTTATAAAATTATATTTTGGCACCTAGTACTACCTAGTGGAAACTCTAGAATCGGATATACGAGATGAGGACTCCAATGGTCCTAAATGAACTGGAGGTGACTATGGAGTGACTAACTCCTCCAAAATGTGTTGAGGGATCACTTGGAGTGATCAACTACACCAAAATATTCTGAAGGATCACTTGGGGTGATCAACTCCTCAATTGTGAATCTAATGTGTGCATCAGTCCAAATCAAGTCAATATCTACCGTGATATTTGTCCCTTTGGCTAGCCATTATATACTAAAATCTTGGATCACCCACTATACACTAAGGGCAAATGTATTTATTCATCTTATGTTATACTTTCACTAAAATTTTCATATATATCATGTTATGCCACAATTCGTATTTGCTCACTTTATACTTATTTATGCTCATCCTTTACTCATTCATGTCAAATGTGTAAAATATCATCCAAATGAGGTTGAAACATGCCATTTCCACATTGAGTACCATTTGGCCATTTCTAGTTCATATACATCCATCATGTTTTCTCACACATTATCATGCTTTACATATTCCCATGATCATTTCAAGCTTTAAAATGATGATACATAATTAAATTCCATTAATATTTATTTATTATATATATGAACATCACTATGTTTACTTAGTCAATATTATATACATTTATAATTTAATGTTCTAATTATTCATATTAGGTTTATTCATCATTTTAATATCCATTTCATGCCTAATATCAAATTAAATATCAAAGCATTATATAATAACCCTAAGGGTACCATTCAACCACTTAATGTTCCATGACATTTTGATTACTTTCTTCACTGATTCTCATTCATTTCATGTTATTCTATCATCTTATCAAGATATATTAAATTATTTCACCATTTTACTTAAGTTTCTACATTGGCAAAATGTAAATTCAAGAAAATTTCAAAAGGAAACATAATGAAATTAAGTGTAGTTTGTATCCACTAACCTCAAAATGACTTGAAATCACCTATTCTTCCTTTACCATGCCTTTCCCTCCTTGGGCCTTTCCTCTCCCTGAAATTCTCCTTTAGGACGAATTGAGTGAGGAAGAAATTGTGAGTTTTTGCTTTCAATTTCAATGTACAAATACTCAAAAGTAATTCTACTAATTATTCTCTATAATTCCTACCAAAACCTCTAATTAATTTCAAAAAAAATCATGAATTTACCTATTTAAGTTAACTTTATCTCACTAAAATTCTACACTTTCCAAGGTTCTTTTGGCTTCAATCTTATTGCTATATCGAAGAGGATGATTTTTAGTGTATCTTGGTGAAATTTAAGCTTAAGTTATGGTGGGAAATTGGAAGAGGAAGAAGAAAAATGGTGGATGGTGTAGAGGATGATGGGTCGGTTTTTGGGGAGAAAGGAAAGAAGATGGCTGTAAGTTTGGGTGCTTTAGAGAGATCTCTACATCTCTCTATTTTGTACTTTAGTTCACCAAATGAATGGCTAATATTCTTTTATTTACTATTTGATCTAATGGCTTATTTTTAAGCTACTTGTCAACCCCACATTCATTCCTACATTTTTCAACTCATATATAATAGATGTAGGTTATTATGTCTCACTTCTTATGCCATTCATGCCCTTTAGGAAATCAAAAGCTACATTTTATTTGATAAGTTTGAATTTTAGTATGTTTTTAATATGTTTTTAGTATGCTTAGTGTGTTAATTTAGTAGTATTTAGGTTAATTCAATATTTAATTTGTTAAGTTTACAATTTAAGGTCTTAATTGAGAAATTTGCTATTTTTAGGTGTTTATTTAAAGAAATAAAGATTTTACAAGGGCTAAAGTGTAAGTTTAGTAATTAAAGGTTTTCATCGTTAGTTCGGAGGAGCACTACTTGATGGAGTGACATCCTCACTACATTGAGTGGCCTAAAGAGGAAAAGAAAGAGAGCTTTGATTAGGCCAGAGAACAATCAACCGATGGAGCCAATTTCCACTCTACCGAGTGAGGTAAAAAGAGGCAGCATTTAGGAGAACACCACTAACCTCACTCTACCAAGTGACCCAAAAAAACCAGGGACAGAGAAGCTTTACTCAGTGGAGTGAAATGTCACTCCACCAAGCCCAGTCTTTAAAACCGAATTAAACTCTAATTTTTGCTAGTTTGGGAAGTCTTGCTAGTTTGGGAAGTCTTCTGGTTTGGGAAGTTTTCAATAGATGAATTTTTTCCAATTTGAGGTTATAAAAGCATCAAGGGACATCAGTTATGGAGAAGAGCTTTTCAATTAAGCATCTAAGTTTGTTTTTGTTCTATACTTTGGTTAGAAACTATGATTGAAGTCTTCAAGAGAAGCTAAAATTCTAAGTGTTTGTATTTCTTTTTGTTTTTATTTTCTTTAATTTCCAAGATGAAGTGTGAGCAGTTCTTCTACTTTTTCTAAAGGATACTTAAATCATTAACTCTATATTGTTATGACTTAGTTTGTGCTTAAATTAATACAAGTTTTGATTATTTCTTAGTTTTAAGCAGAATCTTATCATTAGTTATCTAGATTTTGGTTGTTAACTTATTTAATTATTGGTTAATAATTAATTTTTGTTTAACTATTGATATGTATGTTCTTAGGTTAGTTTACTTATTTTAATGCATGGTTATTTTCTAACTAGATATAATTGTGTGTTAATTAAGGTAAGTTAAGATTAAGAGGAGTCAAAACTAAGAATATGTGAAAGTTAAATTTGCTTAAAAAAGAGTTTAATAGACGTCTAGGGGGTTAAAATCAGATTTTTATGCTAAGTATTGGATTTTTCTTAACAAGATAATTTTAATGCTTAGAAAGCTAACCTTTTTTTAAGTTATTTTGCTTTATTCATCTGATTTCTTTATAATCATTTATGTTCCTTTTTAATTAAGTCATTGCAATATAAGGTTAAGGTGGATAGTTCTTTAGTGAAAGTTATCTTTAATATTGATTTTTACCAATTTTATTTATTTACTTTTAGTTCAATTGCTGAACCTTTAATTGTTTTTCAAATTTCTATCTTTAATTTAGTTAACCTTTCATCATCATAGCTTTGGGATCTCTCTTCTTTCTCACACACAATTTTCATTCTAAAAATCTAAAATCTTTCATACATACACAAGTTTCTCTTGGGTTTGATATTTAGGGATCATAGTTATATTTTTCTATATTACTAGCTGATCTAGTACACTTGCTAGATACTGGTCAAGTTTTTGGCACTGTTGTCGAGGAAACAATTGGCATTTGTTTACTGTTTTGGATTTTTAAAGTGAATTTTTATGTGTTTCTTCTTTTCTTTTCTCTATTTCTATTCTTTTGTTTAATTTATTCTTTTACTTTTTTAGGTGTCAATATTTTATGGTAAGAGATAGACCAATCCTATCTACAGACCTTGAAATTGAGAGGACTTATCATAGGATTCAAAGATTAAGAGCCACTATGAATAATCAAGGGATACAAGGAGATCCACCTCTTAATGATAATGACTTACCTAATATTGACCCACCTGTAAATGATCCATACCCTAAGATAGAAGGCATAAATTACCAAACTCAAGGGGATGGGCTTAGACCTAGAACCATTAGAGACTATGCAATCCCTAAGTGGAATGAAGAACATAAAACCATTAGGATACCTCATCACCAACCTTTTGAGATAAAACCTACTGCCATTACAATGGTACAAAGAAATTAATTTTTGAGTTCGGAGATAGAGGATCCCGCCCAACACTTAGATATGTTCTTAGAAATTAGTGAACAGTTCAAATCAAATGTGTCGACGAATGCCATTAGACTTAAGTTGTTCCCTTTTACCCTTATTGGTAAAGATAGGAATTGGTTACATATGCTACCAAATCAATCTATTCAATCATAGCAATAAATGTAAGAGAAGTTTTTGTGTAAATTTTTTCCAGGAAGTATATAGTGTAAGAGAGCAATAAATGGCAACCAATGATACTCAATGGGCAAGCTCAAAAGCCTTACAAAAGAAATAGGAAGTATATAGTGTGAATGAGATAGCCATGCTTAAGGCACAAATGGAATCAATGAGAAAAAAACATTTAAAGAAAATAAATAAGCTGAAGGCTCAAAATGTATCAATGTTATCTAATGGAAGTGATATTTTTGCAGGAAATCAAGGAGAAATCAAAGATGGGGAAGGTCTAGTTGAGGAAATAAATGCTTTAAACCCTTACATCAACACTTACAAGCAAGGATGGAGAAACCATCCAAATTTTTCATGGAGAGTAGGGAACCGAGCATCTAACCCTCAACCTAGGGCCCCCTTTAACTAAAATTTAGCTTTAACTAGTAATAAACACCCACCATATCAAAACCAAAGATAACCACATTACCCTTCTATATATCAATCACAACCATATCAACCACCTAGATTTCAAAAACCACAACCCTTACAAGACAAGAAAACCAGTTTAGAAGAAATGATTGCTAGTTTCGTAGCCTCCTAAAATTCCATTTTAGCTAATCAAGAAGTTAGGTAGAAATCCCAAGACATTTGGATAAGAAACCAAGATGTATCCATTAGAAATATGAAAAATCAAGTGGAGCAACTTGCCAATTCTGTCTAATAGAGCCCAAGGAACATTTTCATCTAATGTAAACCGAAATCCAAAGGAGGAAGCCAAGGAAATCACTTTAAGAGGTGGGAAAGAGGTGTAAGAAGGTGCAAGTGGTAAGAATTCTTCTAAAGTAATGGAACCAACAATGGAGGTAAGTGTTTCTAATCCAAATATTGCTGATAAGGTATCCCCTGTTGTTGAAAAAGGTAAAGGCAAGGAAAAATTAGTTTCTACTGTTCTTGATGAGTCTCAATTACCTTATCCATCTTTAGCTAGGAAAGAAAGCATAATGAGCAATTAACTAGATTTTTAGACATGTTTATAAAGTTGCATGTAAATTTACCATTTGCTGAATCTTTATTATACATACCTAAATATGCTAAGTTTATGAAAGAACTTTACACTAATAAGAGAAAGCTAAAAGGTTTAGGAGTAGTTTAATTGTTTGAAAATTGTAGTGCAATATTAATGAACAAAATTCTAGATAAGTTAGAGGATTCTAGGAGTTTTACACTTCTATGTCAATTAGGAAGGAATTTTATTGGTCACACATTATATGATTTGGGTGCTAGCATAAATTTAATGCCTTATTCAATTTGTAGGAAATTGAATCTAGGAGACATAAAAGAGACCTGAATGACGCTATAATTGGCAGATAAATCTGTAAAGAGGCCTAAAAAAATTATAGAAGATTTGTTGGTGAAAGTGAAAATTTTCATATTTTCAGTTGATTTTATTGTGATGGATATAGAAGAAGATAGAAAAGTACCTTTGATAATGGGTAGATTATTTTTGAACACATCAAGAGCTTTAATTGATGTTCATGGGCAAACAGTCACTTTAAGGTTCAATGAGGAAGAAATGGTTTTTAATGTGAACAAGGTGATAAAGCACCCCTTATATGAATGTGTAGAGGCAAAAAAAGAAGAAATTATTTTAGATGATGAGCTTTAAGAGTTTTTAATGCATCTAAAGAAAGAGGAGGAAATGGAATAAAGATAAGAAGAGCCGATACGTGATTTAAAGAAAAAGCACAATGAAAAAGGAAATATGAAGGATGAACTATCCCCTCCAAAGGGAGAAAATTATGAACTTAAAACTCTTTATTCTCATTTAAAATATTTATTTTTAGAGGAAAATGCAAAACCAGTAATTGTTTCTTCTTTATTGATAGGTTTGAAAGAAGAGATGCTTATTGAAGTATTTAAAAAACATAAAAAAGCAATTGGCTAGGAGAAATCTGATTTTAAGGGAATTAGCCCAAGTTATTGCACACATTGGATACCAATGGAGGACAATTTCAAATTGATAGTGTAACCCCAAAGGAGACTCAACCTTGCTATGCAAGAAGTAGTGAAACATAAGGCACTTAAACTTCTTGATGCAGGTATTATCTATCCTATTTTCGATAGTAATTAGGTTAGTTCAATTCAATGCATACCTAAAAGGGGTGAATGACAATAATAACAAATGAAAAGGATAAACTCATCCCAACACACACAGTGATAGGATGGAGAGCATTCATAGACTATAGAAGATTGAATAATGCTACTAGAAAAAACCATTTTCCATTACCATTCTTTGATTAAATGTTAGAAAGATTGATGGGGAATAGATTTTACTTTTTTGTATATGGTTATTCAGGATATATGCAAATACCTATAACCCTAGAAGACTAAGAAAAAACCACATTCACAAGTTCTTATGGCATATTTGCATATAGGAGGATGTCTTTTGGTCATTGTAATGCTCCAGCCACTTTTCAAAAATGTATAATGGCCATATTTCATGATTTTATTTAAAAATTCATGAAGGTTTTCATAGATGACTTTACATTATATGGTCATGATTTCGAGTCTTGCTTGAATAATCTTGCATTGGTCTTAGAAAGGTGTAAAGAAACTAACCTTGTTCTTAATTAGGAAAAATGTCATTTTATGGTAAGAGAAGGGATAGTTCTAGGACATAAGATCTCCGAAAATGAAATTGAGGTAGATAGAGCTAAAATTGATGTTATTGATAAATTACCTCCCCCAACTAGTGTTAAAGGTATTAGAAGTTTCCTTGGTCATGCCAGTTTTTATCGTCGATTTATTCAGCATTTTTCTAAAATTACTAAACCGCTTTCTAATTTGTTGATAAAAGATGTTGCATTTAACTTTGATGATAAGTGTTTGTAGGCATTTAACTTGTTAAAGAAAAAGCTAATTACAACACCGATCATAGCATCACCGAATTGGAACCTACCATTTGAGATTATGTGTTATGCTAATGACTATGTAGTGGGAGTAGTTTTAGGACAACGAAGGGAGAAAATTTTTCATGCAATCTACTATACGAGTCATACTCTTACTGGCACTCAAGTGAATTATACAACCACAGAAAAAGAATTATTGGCAATTGTGTTCACTTTTGAAAAATTCAAACCTTATCTCTTTGGTTCCAAGGTCACGGTGTGGTCGGATCATGTAGCATTGAGGTACCTTTTCGTAAAGAAAAATTCCAAACCAAGACTTATTAGATGGATTTTACTTTTGCAAGAAATTGATGTGGAGATTAAAGATAAGAAAGGAGCTGAAAATTATATAGTAAACCATCTATCTAAAATGACTCATGTTAATATTGAAAAGGGATAAATTTCTAACTTATTTTTCAATAAACTTATTTGTGCTATTTATGCATGTGAACTTTCAACTCCTTGGTACGCTAACATAACTAATTTTCTTGCATGAGGTTATCTTCCAAAAGATTTTACTTGGCAACAAAAGAAAAAGCTTCAAGTTGATGCAAAGTGTAACACCTTATAAACGAGCTGGATAAGGATGTTACAACTTAATCTATGATATATATACAGATAAATCAACATAAGCTTTTCTTAAATTATCAAAGTTTTTAATTTGTTACTCATCATTCTCCTAAAAATTTCGGCAAAATTTCCCCTATATATATCTAACCTCCTGAATAAAGAATACAAAACCCACACTTCTAAAATCCACCATCAATTTTCACAGCTTCAATCAAACTGCAATGCAAGTTTTTTTTCCATCCTACACATACAGATAAAAAATCTAGACTTACCTGTCCTATTATCATTACTCAAATATTTTTACTTTTCAACTGTATTTATTAAAGCTTTCATTTTACAATACAAATGTATCAACACATAATTTTCAACTTCAATAAGGCATCAATAAGATTATAATTTAAATTATTTCTATGTCTGTGCACATGCCAAAATAACAAAAATATACAAATGGTATAACTGACTTCTTGTTGACTCTGGAATCATCCTTAACTCCAGCTACAGTAACTTATGAAGCTTCTATCATTTGTCTCGAGGATACGGATCATCAAATCAACCTATGCGTGGAGGAAACCATGCATTAAGCTAAATGCTTAATGGTGACTACAAAATTTACCTCTCAAAAAGCATAGTGTAGTTTAAGTCATATTTACAATATATTAAATAAATATAGGCACCATATAATACTAAATATTTATACAAAGGTTGAAGTCTCTCAATTTATAATGCATATCAACCACCGATACCATAATTTCATAAGCAATAATTATATATATAGTATAACAAACAATTTAGTTTAACAACAAATAATTTATTTAGCAACCTAATATTGACATTTCAATATTCATATAATGAAGCCTTTTAGTCAATCACATAGAAATAGTTTTATGGTATTCAAATGTTTATTACTTTACGTCTTATAAGACATCCTACCAATAACCGTAAATTTATACTATGCATGCATTAATATTTAAAAATCTTCGAGGTGATAACATTACATATGCTAGATTTCTACCCAATTTGTAGTTTAAAATATTCCGGTAAAATAACTTATCATTTAATGAGCAACATAACACATGCATACTTAATTTTTTATTTACTTTTAGCTATATCCCTTATATTCCTTATTTTTAACTGATGTTGCCCTCAATATCTACTAGTGGAAATCCTCAAACTGGATATGCGAAATGAGGACTGTATGCTATCATACTAGAAGGACCACAACTCAATACAATACCGATACTCCAGTATGGGGGGAGGGCCATAACTTAATGCGACCCAACTAAACCACCATATATCATATGCCGGCTATTTCTTAATGTGTGTAACGAATCAAAGCTCATGGTGGTACCGCGGTATATGAGTTCCTATGGCTAGCCATTATATCCTAAATCTTTGATTACCCACCAGTTTACTAAGGGCAAAAGATCTTGCATGTATTCAAATTTTACAGTAAAAATATATATGTCATTGTTGCATTTGACTATTTAAGCCAAACCTTTTATGTGTAAGTGGAAGCATCGATCATTTAATGCATGTATGATAAGTTCATGATTATTTAACAATTTCGTCCATAGTTATGAGTTCTTCAGTTCACCATAGTGACAATTGCTATCAAGGACACCGTAGTACTCTACCTATTACTTGTCCGACTCAATTTGTCATCAAATCGTGGATTTTCTATTAGTCACCTCATTCAAGTTATTTACCTCAATTCCTAATCAAATATGTGCACTAGTCATAACATAGATTATGCAACCCAAATATCCCTTTCAAATCATAACGTATTCAATTTATATCATCGTGCCTATAATTAATTATTTTCTTTCACAATATATTCTCAAAGTACATGCGTATTAATCATATATTTTGTTAAACTACTTCAAATCAACAGTTAACATGAATCATTAAAATACATTCAAGGTCACAAACAACAATAAGTATATAACCCTTATGTCCTATTCGAGAGGAGTCACATACCTTTTAATAGCCGTAAGTTGAAGCATAGGAGTGTCAGACCAGTAGATGTCTGAGCATGCCTTCTCAAGGCAAAATATAATATTTATAGATAGCTTTTTTTAATCTCTAATTCATGCGAAACATAAGTTTACATCCCGCTGTCCTTTTTGTCTATGTTTTCAAACCTTTAAGATATATTAGCTCATAAAACAATTCAACTAAATTGATTTCTTAGAACTGAAAGCACGTGGCCAATCGATCATCAAATATATATATATATATATATATATATATATATATATATATTCAGTTTTTTTTCTATGTTCTTCTCTTTAAATAATATAAGATGCTTCTTAAGTCTAACTGTTTTTATAGAGATATTCATGTTTTGTATCCTAATTAATTCCTTGCTTGGTCTAAAACATATTAACTGACTAGTTGATATATACATACCGGTGAGAATCCAATCTTTGGTCCAGTGCACCTAACTATAAGGAAATCTATCAATCGAACATCCAAACATTTGTAACTAGTTAAGGACTTAAATTGTGTATACACATGTACACCTGCATGCATGTTCATAGTAACCCATTTACCATTAGAACTCTAAATATAATACCCCTTTATCTCAAATTATAATTAGATCTTAATTTTGTGAATTGGATACTTTAACATTAACAAACTTGAAGAAAACCCACATTTTGCATGAACTAAATTAACTAATTCCTTAAACCTATAAGAAATTCTACCTTTGACATATCTCAAATTTTATAGCTTATAACTAAATTCTCTTGTAATCAAATGGCATTAGCAAAAGAATATTCAATCAATTCATCCACACGGTCTCATATGCATTATCAAATAATAATGTAATACCTAGCACAGCTATAGAAAAGTATCGACATACATCATAGAAGTAAAAAGGAATGCACTTTCTATAAGCTAACTAGGCATGATTTGTCAACAAATAATAATTTGTTAAAACATGCACATGAAAATATCACCATTCTCCTCTGCTATCTATTGAAATTAGCAATAACTTCTATAATAATATTGTAGAACATCCATATTAATTATATAACACAAGTACAATTTCCATTCTCCAACTGTTGAGGTTACCAAGCTATCCACTTTTAAATTTGCTTAACATTAGGCATGTGATTTCTTCACTTAAAGATATGTTTAAAGGCATTTCCTAGTCAATCAACAAAAGGAATTAAGCAATATGCTCTTTTACAAAACTTGGATAAAATCTCATTCTAAAACCTTAATTTAGTATATATCCTAACCACTCAGACATGACATCTAATAAGTACACTACACTATACTTATAGTAGGATTTGCTCTATATGATATGGGCTCAATACAGAAAGAAAAGGGCATAATTATATCAATAGGATCCCCTTTTTGTTTTTGATACTAAATGCTAACTATCAACAAGAACAGTAAAATTTAGAAATATAACTAAAATTAGTGAAGCTCAACCAACAAAAACATCATACCAATATAATTCACACAACGCCAGACATGAATTTGCACAAAAACAGAATAATTATTTAACTAAA
Source organism: Excoecaria agallocha (assembly GCA_037975025.1). Classification (NCBI taxonomy): domain Eukaryota; kingdom Viridiplantae; phylum Streptophyta; class Magnoliopsida; order Malpighiales; family Euphorbiaceae; genus Excoecaria; species Excoecaria agallocha. The sequence goes on from CM075820.1 coordinate 40,228,757, forward strand.
AATTCAAGATTTGTTTAATTAAATTCCTTAGAGATAAATTTGGTAGTCACTTACTTGTAATGTCGATTTTTTTGCATTTTCCACAATCTGCCATCACTGTACTCGCCAGATCAGTGGCCAGGACTTCGCCAAAGCCTCGCTTGAGTAGACCAGTGCTATCGCCGGAGAGGTGAGGACCTCAAGGTCCCATTGCCGATGTTCACATGCTCAGGCACCATCTTAGTTGATCGAAGATCGGACTTAAATCGCTGGCTTCTCTCACCTCCACTCTGCATCTTGTCGGCAATTGACAGCGGGCAAAGGGTGCCAGGATGAATGTCTCATCCCCAGGAACTAGCCAGTAGTGTTTGTATGGTCATCTGCTGCCATAGATCGTTGAAGAGAATTGAAGCAGCATTTGGTAAAAGGAAAAAGAGGAGATGAGATGCTGATGGCTGTCGACAACGGAGAATAAAGGTGTCCGGTTAGGAAGCGAGCAACGGCAGGAAAAGATCTCCAGTGGCCTGTGCCACACCGTTGATCAGCTGAAGGTGGCCTTTCCCTCCCCTCTTTCGTCCTCAACCTCCTCCTCATTTTCCTTTTTCTTCCGTCTCCTTTTTCTTTCTTTTTTTTTAATTCTTTTTTTTCTTTTATTTTACTCCCTTCTATGATATTTCCTAAGGCCATGGTGTTCTATCTAAAAAACTCTAGGCACCTTAGAGATGCCATTATTATTATTATTATTATTATTATTATTATTATTATTATTATTATTATTATTATTATTATTATTATTATTATTATTATTATTATTATTATTATTATTATTATTATTATTATTATTATTATTATTATCTACTAAAATATGCCTTAATTAAAACTATTGTTTTTATACACCTATTTATTTGAATTTCTTTTCATTGGTTACCAAATATACTTTAATTAGAACTATAAATATTTCAAAAGCCTAAAATAATTCTTATGCATATCAAATCCTCACAAATTTTTATTTCTACTAACCCGAATTAAAAACACTATTTGCATATTAAAAGGATTCTCAAACTAGTTAAATTTTTGGGGCATCACACAAAACATTACCTTTGGAATGATCCATATATAATAAAAATTTACTCGGATTAAGTGTTTCGAAGATGTGTTCCAGATGAAGAGCAAGAAGATATAATAAGGCAATATCATGGAGGAGAAGTTGGAGGCCACCATGGACCAAATCACACGGTATAAAAAATTCTTCAATCAGGTTTTTGTTGGTTTACTCTTTTTGTGGATGTTAAGCCTTTTATTGAATTGTGTGATAGATGTCGAAGAGTATGAAATATCTCAAAAAGGGATGAAATGCCCATGAGTAATGTGCTAGAAGTAGAAATTTTTTATGTTTAGGTATTGATTTTATAGGGCCATTTTCAAATTCATTTGGAGTTAAATATATTTTAGTTGTTGTAGATTATGTAAGTAAGTGGGTAAAAGCAATAGCAACTAGAATATATGATGGTAGAACTATGCTTGAATTCATTAGGAGAAACATTTTCACTAAATTGGGAGCAACAAGAGCCATTATAAGTGATGGAGGCAAGCATTTTGTCAACTATCAATTTGAAACGTTGCTTAGAAAATTTGGTGTCAAGCATAAGATAACAACCCCATATTACCCTTAAGAAAAAGGGCAAGTAGAGGTGTCTAATAGGGAACTGAAATCAATCTTAGAAAAGACAATCAATAGCCTAAGAAAATATTGGTCTCATAAACTAGATGAAGCTCTTTGGGCTTATAGAATTGCATTTAAGACCCCTATAGACATATCTCCCTATAGAATCCTCTTTGGAAAAGTATGTCGTTTAACAGTTGAGTTGCAACATAAAGCGTATTGGGCAACAAAACTTTTTTTAATTTTAATTTAAGATGTGCAAGAGAAAAGAGGAGGCTACAACTTAATGAACTCGAAGAAATTCGATAATGGTCATATGAAAACGCGGCCATTTACAAGGAAAAAACAAAACATTGGCTTGATAAGCAACTAAAATTAAAGAATTTGTTCCTAGCATGTTGGTTTTATTGTATAATAGTAGACTACGATTGTTTCCAGGTAAACTAAATCAAGATGGCTTGGGCCATATCAAGTCTTATCTAGCAATGAATTCGATGTGGTGACTATTAAGAGTCTAAAAGATGGGCGAGAGTATAGAGTGAATGGGCACTGTTTTAAGCCATATCATGGTGGGAAAATAGAGGTTGATGAAGCAACAATGGTGTTTCAAGAGTAGCAGAGGATTCAATCAGTCTAGCTAAGGACTTGCTAAACTTAGAACTAAATTCTTCTTCCCTTTAGTTTGCTTTAATTTAATTTTGCCTTAATTTTTTTTAATTTGTTCGATTTTTGTTTTGAGAATGTTAGTGTGTCTTTGTTTGTTTTAGTTTTATCAAGTGCTTTATGAAGAACAGAGCAAGTTTTTCATCATTAAAAGTGCATGAATTCATTTTGCAGTGATTGTCGTCCACTTTAGAATTAATGGCAATTTGATTTGTCTGCAGTAGAGGGCATTGAATTAGATTTGATTTCAATGAGGAAGAGTTGTTTCATGTTAATAAGGAGTTTACAAGAAATTTTTTGTCCAGTAGGTGACCACTCGATAGAGTTGGTTTTCCCACTCCACTGATTGGTGTCCCTCATCCCACCGAGTCCCTCATTTATAAACCCCATTTGCCCACCACACCACCAAATATCCCATTTTATCTTCCTTTCTTTTGCTCTCACTCTTCCAAACCTGAATACCACTCTACCAAATCAAGCCACTAATTTTTATTTCTTGTAAATCACTTCTCTTTACTTCATTCTTTTTTATCAATTAAGTAATTTCATGATTTTAAATGTTTCAAATACATTTATTTTTGGCATTAAAGCTTGGGTTATTCTTTGAAAGTTGGGTAATTTTCCTTCATTTAGTTTGGTTCTAATGCTTAGTATTCTTGATATTTGTGATTATACATGTGTTTGGTGTTAGACTATAGTATTACTTGTTCATTTTTGGGTTGTTCAAGTTTCAGATTCTATGTCATTTAGCTTGGTAAAGCTGTGCACATAGCTTGCCCAATAAAATGTCTCAAAGACTTTGTGCTAAATTTGTGCTTCCATTGTCTTATATATAGTCATTTTAAATCATCCTCACATGTTAATGTATCTATTTCTTACTTCATTTACACTTCAATTACATTTAGTTTTAATGCATTACAATTTGAAGAATTGAGCTAAATGTTGCATATGTCTTTTAAACATGATGATGGCATTATAAATTTTCATTGGCACTTACTTAGTTGGTTTTATTTCTTTTACCTAGTGGCTTCTAAATCAAAGAAGAGTGAAGCATCAAGCTCATCTAGGACACATCTTCCAGCTTATATTAATAAAGACAAGGCCAAATTACATGAATATTTTAAGCAAGTCAAATTCGTCAAACCAATGTATTTGAAGGAATTCTTCCTTGATATTTTGGATGGAAATTTATGGGATGAGGTATTCACTTTGATTAAAGCTATTAGATGGGAACAGTTAATTGACAAGCACCCAAAAGTATACCCACACGTTGCACTACAGTTCTTCACCTCATTCACATTGTCATATGAAGATGAGCAAGATGTAGGCATAGTCAGTTTTAAACTGGGGAGAAAGAAGCATTATATGCTTTTCCAAAGTGTGTCCTGATGATGGAATAGGTGAATTACCTAATGCTATAACATAAGAAAATTGGGAATCAAGCAAGCTTAAGGCTCATGCCTTAGGTAGTCATGCCCTTCGAATTCTTCATAGGTTTTTATCGCTTACTTTCTTTAGTTGTATTGGTAGTCTAAGGGCTATTAATGCTAAAGAATGTATGTTGTTAAGATATATGGTTGAAGGCATACAGATCAATGCGGTAGTCCTCATATGTAGGAAAATAGAAGAGTTGTAAAAAAATTAGTAGTAAAATTAAAGCAACCTCTCTAGGATGGATTGCAACCATAATGGAAAAAGCAATGAGATATATGGATATGAGGGGATCCTTTGGAAAGGAAGCTTTTATAGATCATGCCATGTTGACACGGATGAAGATTTTAGTCAAAAAGCCATAGAAACATTTGTCCAATAGGCCGGAGTATTTGTACCTAATCACTATTAGGAGAAATAGAAACAAAGATAAAGATCAAGCCGAACAGAAACTAGCTACACTAGAGCCTGATGCTCAAGCACCTCCATCACAGGAGTTTTTGGCTCAAATGGTTGCTTTCACAACTTAAATGAATAATAGGATGAATAAACTGAAGGGCAAAAAAGACACATTGCAAGATTATGTACTTGAAGTAAAGCAAAATCTTGAATAGTTCACCACCAACTTTTGGAAATATATGCCACCACCACCCTCACCATTAGATTGAGCTACATTTTGTTTTGCTGAGGACAATAAATTTTTGAGAGGGGGGTAGAGCTTTTCTAAGCTCAATTTTACTTAGATTCAGGAAGTAGAATCTAATACTCCTCTTCATGAAAACACTTATGCTTATGCTTATATTTATGTTTTATTATGTTTTTGTTATGTTTTGAAGTTTTATTTGTGTTGGCTATAGGAGTAACTTGGTAATCTTGTTTTAAGTACTAGTAATCTTAACTACCCCACACTTAAACTTTTGCTCACCCTTGAGCAAAAAAATCATCCACAATCTTGAAAAATCAAACTCCAAATCAAAACAAGCAAATTCAAAAAGGTTCTAGCAACACTCAGTAGAAGACACGTAGATGAAGAATTTAATCAAAAAGACTCAAACTGATCTATACCAAATAATTTCTTGTGTGTGTGCTAGGCCGAAACAAATTTGTATCTTTTCACAACCCAAAACTGCCAGTGAACTCCAGCAATCAAGCAATAGAAAAATATGCCAGTTTCGTACTTTAAACTCGAAACAGCCATAAGCCTCTCCTTTAACACCTGAACCATATGGGTCATCTCCACTAAACAAATCAGTACAAAACAGGATCACCAAGGCTTACATTAAGGTTGTAATAGGGATAAGGCAAAGGTTCCAATAAAAAGAATTGATAAGGTTAGAAAGATAGAATTAGCCACACTACCTAGAAATACAAACCACCTAATTTTCTCAATAAACAACTCCTTCAAGATCCATGCTCTACTGTTATAAAAAGGAAAAACTAATCTTAGAACATTATTTGGATTCTTAAAATTGTAGGAAGCAAGATAAATGACACTTCCTATAAATGCTAGGTACCCCACACTCATTTTCTGCAGTAATAAATCGATCAAAATTTCTGCAGCATAATATCTAATTTTTTTTTACAAGGGCACCAAAAGCACTATTTTTTTCATCCTTAGCCCAAAATTTTTAGGATGTTTAAGCTCAAAAATCCCTAAAATTTTTGCAACTTCCCCTTCTTTACTAAAAATTAAATTTTTTTATTAAACCCAACATGCAAATTTCACTACCCAACCTAGAGTGGCCAATTCTAAAATGGAAAAGACAAAGGCATTTTAGGCTGCATGGTTTAGCATAAGTGCAATAAAAGAAATTAAATAGTATGCTTTTAGCATACCAATTAAGTTCAAAGGGGGCTAACAATGGTAAAAATTTCCAAGGGTGGATCAAAAGTTATTTAAAAATTGGTTACCAAAGAAAGGCTGCCTGGATTATATCCTAATCTTATCTAAGTTGAATATTCGTTTCGAAGGGTGATGAGGAAGGTTCTAGCTATTCCAGAATTTCTTCACTCAATTGCTCTTACTTACTGGGTTTAATTTCATAAAACTTAGCCTACTATGCTCATTAAGTTAGAAATTGAATGGTATATAATTAATCAAGATCAATTCAAAATAAGAACTTCACTAAACAATGCTAATACTCTTTAGCTACTCAAACCTCCTAAATAAGCAGTTTAAATTTTGATTTTAAATGGATTCAAATCAAGATTAACTAATAAGCTCAGGCTAATTGCAAGAGTAATTAACAACTTGACATATACAAGAATTCTAACCAAATTTAAAAAAAAAAAAGAAACAATGCAACAATGAATGAACTTGAATAATAAAAAGAAACTAATCTATATCAAAACTAAAGGAATACAGAATGCAATGAACTTTTAAACACAAAAGATAAAAACTACAACTAAAATCAAACAACCAAGATAAAAGCTACGAAAATATGGCAAACATGAAAAAAATTTGATTAGCAAACTATAGTCATAAAATAACAACAAATAACTAAAAACATCCCACAGTTAGAAAAAAAAACAACATCAAAAGTCAAACATAGAAAAACAAAGTTAATCAGTCTTCATCCTTAAACCCTCACCCCACACTTAAAATTTTTGTTGTCCCCAGCAAAAGACCAAAAGAGAATAAACAATAAAGGATTGAGGAGTGGAGGAACAATCCTTAAAATCATGACAAGGAAGGAGGTGGTGGAGGTAGAAACTGGCTATCAAACTGGGATTGTAGCATCCCAAAAGCTGTGACAATTTCATCCATACGCTACGTGATGGAAGTGAACCTGGAATCCATCCTCTGAGTAATGTTGTCAAGTCGGGTGTTAATAGTTGTGTACTGCTCAGAGGATAAGGGAATTGTTTTAGCTTCAGCTCTTTCCAATTCCATGGCTCCCTTATGCACAGCAGCCCTATATAAAGCTCGGTCTGAAACCACCAAATGCCCTTGCCCTGGAAAGCAAGGATCATCAATCAAGATTGCCATATTGCGTAGCATTCGGCGATCAATTACCATGGGCTTGTCAACTGAAGTGCCCAGCTTCAAATGCTTGTGAAAACAGGCAGTGACAAACTCTCTAAGCGCCAGCTTGGAATCCCTCTTTGTGAATGTGCGCAAATTTGTAACTTTTTTGGGCAATGAATGTAGCTCCATTCAGTCGAATACCATTATACATTGCATAAAGAATGGTGGCCTCGCTTGCATTTACATTTCCAGGCCCTTTAAAATGGCTAAAAAATGCTAAGGCCAAGTAGCGATGCATGATCTTTAGGGGGTGATCTCACAAATGATGAGCCTTGGTGTTTTTAGGATTGAAGTGTGTAGGGTCCTTGAGATCATAAATTCCCATCTAGATTTCTTGTCTATTTAAATTAGGAATGTCCCTGGCAGTATGTTGATCAAATCCCAATGCCTCAGAGAATGCATTGAAAGATTTTTGATATAGAATGGCATCGAGCCAAAAATTTACATGGCCTGGATCAGGATGACTGTTTGCTCCAATTCTAAACTTGACTATGCCTAAGAAGTCATGAACTAAGTGAGGATAGACCTTTTCATTTCAGTCAAAGAAAGCTCTCCAGCCTACACCATCAAGTAATATGTCCAGCTCATTTTTGAACCCAATTCCGCCATCAATTCCATATCTAAGCGCGGGGTGGCTAGATACTCTTGCTTGTAGAAGAGAGTCCACCAATCTGTGAATTCGGTTGGAACCCATGCTAGCACCTTTATCTTGGAGGACCCTTGAGGAGCAGATGAGGGTGAACCAGCTTCAGTACGGGAGCATTTGGATGCCATTTCTCCTACAAAAACAAACAACACAACATATAAGCACTAAAAACAAAATAATGCACTTAAACAACAAAAATTATAATAAACAACCTGTCCAAAACATGATGAACAAGCATATACAAACATAAATGCACTACTCATAAGCATGCTGGAACCGAAACACAAACAAAAGCAGATGCAATTGAGTTACTAACAAGCATAAAAACAACAAAAACTACCATGTTTAACCAATACAAATGACCATGAACAAAGTATGACTTTTATAGATTAAACAAAAACATGCATGAAATTAACTATGCTCAAGACAAAAACATCGGAACAACAACAATTTAACAAAATGGCCCTAAAGCACATATTTGCCAAACACTTACATTAGCCTTTTCTACCATTTTTGAAGCGTAAAAACATGTCAAACATTCCTTAAGTAAGATTGTTAGGCAAACAAAGGGCAAGCAACAAAACAACTAAAGGAAAAACACTATCTCACTTCTCTTTGGCAATTCATCGAATAGGTGGTGGGCAAGATTCATTTGGCAACAAAAACAACAAATAACAAAACCTTTATGAAAGAAATTGACAGATTATATGCCAAAATTGTAACTAACCCAAAAAATTAAAGTTAAAGAAGCAATATCTTGGAGATGGAAACACAAAATGTACAAAGAAAAACGCAGACTTGGAGAGATATAACTAAGAAAAATCAAACTTAAAGTAAAATAAAAGTTAAACTAAAATAAAGAGAAGAGAGAATAGAGACTTACTTGATTCTTGAAGAAAGTGAGTAAGGATTGCAACAAAAATTGAGGGGAGATGAGAGATGATACCCAAAATTTGAAGAAATGTGCAGGAAAGACTAAAAAATGTACTAGGGGTTGCAATAATCGATTTATAAATATAAGAGCACGACGAGAGCCCTAAATGGCACGACTAGGACACTTCTATCTCAGCTATGACAAGAATAAATGTGAAACTCCCTGTTTTAATATAATGAAAGGCATGGGTGGGACTAAGTTGTCTCTATCGTGCCACCCCTCTGGACTTGAAATTAAATAGCAACCACGGCTAGGACAATATAGTCTCCACCGTGGTAGAATGAATTCCCCTTGACAGATTTTAACAAAGCCACGACTGGGACAAGACAGTATCAGCCGTGCCTATCTTCTAGACTCCAAACTGTAGCATGGCACAGCTGGGATAGTTAGTCTCGGCCATGCACTAGCCTATTCAAAAATTTCTTCTCTTTTGGGCATGATTGGAACAAAAATGTCTCAGTCGTGCCACCATTCTGTCTTTAAACCTTGCTTTCATCTCTCTAACAGAATTTTGAATACAATAAATCGACTCTAAGAATTCATACGATGGGCGTTCTATCATGTTGGTCACGTTGAAAATCATTTTCTCATCATTAAAATGTAAAGTGACTGTCTTTCCATGCACATCTATTAATGCTCTTGCTGTGTTTAGGAAAGGTCTTCCAACTTATCAGGGGGATTTTCTAGTCTTCCTCCATCTCAAGTACCACAAAGTCTACTAGGAAAAGAAATTCTCTAACCTTCACCAGTAAATCTTCAATGATCCCCTTAGGTCTCTTAATGGACTTATCTGCCATTTGCAGCGACATCTTTGTTTTCTTGAGATTTTCCAAATTTAATTTCCTGCAAAGCGAATAAGGCATTAGATTGATGCTTGCACCTAAGTCACATAGGGCATTCCCAAAAAAATTTTCACCAAATTCGCATGGTATTGTAAAACTACCAGGGTCCTCTAATTTTTCAGAAGGTTTGTTGGTTAAGATGGCATTAAAATTTTCTGATAATTGAATTGTCCCTAATGCTTCTAACCTCTGTTTGCTAGAGCATATCTCTTTTAGAAACTTAGCATACTTGGGTATATGGAGTAAGGCATCAACAAATGGCAAGTTTATGTGCAACTTCTTCAACATATTCAAAAACTTAGTTAATTGATCATTTTTTCTAGCCTTGTTAGCTGCAGCAGGGAAAGGTAACAATGACTCATCCATAACATCCCCTTTTTTAGGTAAAATACTCTTACCTTTATCAATGGCTCTTGCACATCTTTGGCAATTTTAGGTTCAAAATCACATACCTGTGTTGTAGGTTCCACCAAAATAGGAGAAGATTGATTACCCTCATCCTTGCCCCATAGCTCTTTACCGCTTCTCAAAGTGATTGTTTTCACCTCTTCCTTTGGATTTCGATCAACATTAGACGGGAAAGCATCAGGTGGTCTTGTGGATAAGTGTTAGAGAGTATGCCCTAGAGCCCATGTAATAGGGATGTTTTTCATATGTATGAAATTTATATTCTTAATAAAAGGCATCATTCATTTATTAATGCTGTGTTTGAATACATGAGTTTGTAAATCTTAATTTAATAAATGAAGTCCTAGATATTATAAACACAGTGCAAAGGCAATCATGAAGGTGTTCATGATGTGAGATGTCTATTGCATGTAAATATGTTAATATCTAAATATCCCTAGTCATAGAATTAACAAGATAGGACATTGTTAATTCGGACAGACTAGCACATGTTATGCTTCTTGAATGGTTCAAGCAATGGTTCTCATAATTGTGATTATGGATGATAATCAAAGATAACATATGGATGCTTGTTAGAGGAACAAGTTCATTGGAGACCTGCAAAGAGAATCCTCATATGGATATTAAATCTATGTCAGTGAGGAATCTCTTCATAGTAGTTGTGCAAGTATCCTTGGACTTGAGATCACCAAAGTTATCTTAAGTAGCAGGTGGTATACTTTGACTCCATAACTGATTACTTCCAACTGGGAGTGAACATAGTTAGGAGATTGGGTATATCATGACCTACTTGAAGATAGTTGAGTGATTGACAAAGGATTCACAATCCCAGATTTAACAAGGGAAGTTATCTCGCATGATTCTATAATTGCCTTGTTCAGAGAATCTCTGGCCAGAGTAATATACCGAGATGGATGGAGATCCATTAAGGGCATTTTAGGAACAATGGTTAAATTAATAGAACATACATAATTAGATTTATATGAGTTGACAGAAATTCATACTCAGAATCTAATTGAGATAAGAGTGGTGAAAGGAGTAATTGCACGGTAACTGTTTCTATGGAAGGGTACAGTCAAACCACATGACTTTCCTGACATTTGGGTAGTCATGATGCCTAGATAGAGGCCAATCATGACTTGTATAATGATGTATCAAAATATCAATAGAGATTGATAAAATGATTTAAAGGAGTTTAAATCATGTGAGTTTTGAATAGAACTCACAATTACATATTATACTGCCAACATGGACAGGAACCCAATAGGTCACACACATATAGAGAAAAGGGTAAAATGGTAAAATGACAAGGATAATAATATTTGATATTATTATAAAGGTAGAGAGGAGAATATGATAATAATTAATTAAAGAGTTTAATTAATTATGATCAAATAAAATTATCCGCGGATCTTTTGAGAAATGTTCTGTAAATTGGACCTAAATGAAATAATGTATTTCATGATTAATTATTATTGTCTTATAAGTGTTATAAGATTACTATAAGTGTTATAGGACTGATATAATAATTAATAGGACCATTGGAGAAATTATAAAGGGCCAAAGGAATGAAGAAGTTGGAGGAAGCCCTCCAAAAGAGGGCTACACGCCAACTCCATACAGAAGGGCTTAGAGGGCTTTTTCTTGGACCAAATTAATTTATATATGTTACATAAGTGTTATGGAACTCACATATTTAATTTGGTTGGATTTGGAATCCATTTGGGTATTTAAATCCAATTAGATGCACAAAGGGCCTAGTTTGTGGATTTTGTGCATGGTCTTTTATGAAAAGATTTAATTTGGATTTAATTAAGCCCAAATGATTATAATTAATTCTAGAAGCCCAATTAATAATTCTCTAGCAATTTTAAAGAGCCCAATCTCATTAAGGAGTTGGCATTTTAACCTAACTATAAAAGGCCAACTAATGAGAATTAGGGTTAAGTGATTAAAACAAAAGAAAAGTCTTTTCTCTTAATCTCTCTCCCTTTTTGCACCTCTTCCATTGCTAGCCTCTTGGATTTCGGCCACTCCTTGTATTACACCAATTTGTTGGTTCAATTTACCCCTCTCTAGTATGGATTACTCATTGGAGGTGTTCGATTTTGGACACTGTGGTTTGCGACAACCCGGTGCGAAGTAAAATCAACTGTTCAACAAAAATCAAAGGTGATTTTTCTTATTCTCATATAGTTATATTGTGTATTCATGGCAAGATCAGATCTAATGGTTAAAAAAATTTAAAATTCCGCTCATGTATGTGATGCATGTAACCGTTAAATTCCAACAATAAGGAGTCAGCTAACTGTTTGATTTGTGTCTCCAAATTCCTCTTTAAAAAATCTTGGTTTCGGTTCCATTGCTTTTGAGATTTCCACCTTGCCTCTTGACTTGTCATGAATTATTGTTGACTATTCATAAAGCTAGTAAACATGTCTTCCAAATTTGGCTTATTTTCTTGAATGGATGGACTAGATTGAAATTCTGGTGGATGGTATGGTTGAGATTGGGATTGATTAGAGCTTTGCCCTTGATGGTGGTTAAGTGGATATGGGGCTTGATAGTGATTGGTGGCTTGTGGTTGGTGAGGCTGAGTATGACTATGGTAGGCATTTGAGTTGTAAGGGGCTTTTGCTTATGGTTGAGAAAAGGAAGCATGTTAATTCCCATCTTTCCAAGAGAAATTGGGGTGATTTCTCCATCCCGGATTATATGAATTGCTATAGGGATCATTCCTTCTAAAGTCGCATAATGCATTTACATCTCCTATAATTCCTCCTTCTTGGACAACTTGCCCACTTTCACACAGCCCACTCCCTTGATTTACTGCAGCCACATTTTGAGCTTTCAAGTCACTTAACTCTTTTCTCACCATTTCTAATTGTGCTTTTAACAATGCCACTTCATCTATATTGTGTAACCCTTGCCTCCTAGGGACTGATCTAGGGGCATTCCACTGAGAATCATTTGCCGCTATCTCATCCAACAACTAAAAAGCATCCTCGAGTAGCTTGTTTAAGAAAGATCCTGCTGATGCAACATCCAATAATGACCTTGTTTGAGGTGTAACTCCAGCATAAAAGATGGTCATCAGCTGATAGACAGCTATCTCATGATGCGGATAACTTCTCAATAATCTCCTGAACCTCTCCTATGCCTATTGAAAAGGCTCCTTATTCATTTGATGAAAACTCATGATGTTATTTCAGATGCTTGCAGTCTATGTTGGAGGAAAAAATCTCATTAGAAACTTCTCTTGCATCTGATCCCATGACCATATTGACTGGCACGGTAACATTTGTAGCCACTCTCTTACTTTGTCAATCAAAGTGAATGGAAACAGCTTAAATCTTACTGCATCCATACTAACACCTGAAATCTGAACTATGTCACTAACTTCCAAAAATATGTCGATATACTGAGTTGGATCTTCTACTTCCAAACCAGAGAATTGATTTCTCTGTACCATAGTAATGGTGGCTAGCTTGAGCTCAAACTGTACCCCTCTCGGTAATACAATTGTTTGATGATCTTCGTTCCACCTTGGCACAACATAGTCTCGTATGGTCCTTTGCCTAGGCATTTCTTCTCTTCTTGCCCTTGGCATTTGTTCATATGCCCTCGGCACTTGTTCATTCTCGGGAAGAAACTCATCAAGAGGAGGATTGGACTCCATCTTATTGTCTCTATTGGCTCTCCTTCTTTGATGTAGGGTCCTCTCAATTTTTAGGATCAAAAGGCATTAATTTATCTTGTCTTGTTATGTTCATGCACCAATTTCACCTGAAAAGAATCAAGAAAAATAAAATAAGGAAAAGAAAACACATACAAATAATAATCACAACTTACTAACAATGCCAATTCCCCGACAAAGGCGCCAAAAACTTGTTGCGACCTTAGCAAGTGTACTAGATCGACCAACTAATAAAGTGGGGTACAGTTAGGACCCTTAGCTATCGAACCTAAGGGAATTGTGTGTGTGGAACTGTGAAAATTAATTGTATACTAAAGAATTCCCAATTATTTGTGTGTAAGAGTTGTTTAATTTGTATAATGTAAACTTTAAAAAACTAAAATATGCAATGAAAAGAAATTGAATTCTACTAACAGTAAATTAAGTATGTATTAAAATTCTGAAAAATTGACCAGGTGTGAAAATCTATAGAAATTAAACATTGCTCAAGTTACCTCATCCACCCCATACCCACTTTGAATTAATTTTACCTAAAAGTATAAATGAACGAATTCAGGATAACCCTTTTAACCCAAACATCCCATTCTGAAGCTAGCTATTCTAGTTGCAAAAATGTCCCATTGTGGAGCCAGCCCAACAACTAGCCTCACGCACGGGTCCTAACATCCTAAGTTTGGTTTGCTTTCCCATTCCAAAGCCAAACAACGCCAAAACCCATCTATTTCACTCCACACTCTAGTCCTAAAATCAAAATACTGTACATCTAGAATCGCCATTCCGGAGCCCGTCTAAAATATGCAACATTCATGAAAGAAAAAATTTAGCAAAATCATTCATAGAATCCAATCCACTAGGTTCAATACACATCAAAGACATATGATGAAAATTATTCACTCCATGTATGGAAAATAACTTAATAGATTGAAAAACCATGAGATATAAATAAGTAACAGTGAAATAGACCATTCATTCATGTAAAAATAAAAAATATGCTCATTATTCACATTGTGAGTAGGGGATTTCAAAGCTCCCCAAGCAACAAAAAGGACTACTCACTACCCATAATGTAAAAGAAAAAAATAGTAAGAGTGAAAACTATAAAACCCATTTGAAGCTGAAGATTTGAAGTTGATGAAGCTCCTGTTAGTGTAAGCCCTAGCCCCAATACATTGTAATAAAATACTTTAGTTAATAAATGAGGTATTTGTTTTATCTATTGTATTCCTGTGCATATCAATTGAGATAGAACTATCCAAGAATGTTGTTTTAGTTTAAGTTATCATGTGTGAGGCACATGGTTGTAAAGAACTTGAAACAATAGAGACTTCATTCTAAAATATCCCTAATCAATCATTGTTATGGGAATAACAATGAATTAAGTCTAGTATACTCTCTCTGATAAGTTGAGTTCTGTCTTATGGATCATAAGGACTAGGAGTGTCAATCAGAGACCATAGATACATGTTTAGAACATGGTATCTGGATTCGATCGGCTTCATGAGAACACA